>JACXGM010011389.1:8283-25199 GCA_016801145.1 Umbra pygmaea | reverse complement strand
TAAAACCCAGGATCCTGAGCTTGGAAATGAGCTTAGCAGGAACAATAGTGTTGAATGCTGAGCTGTAGTCCACAAACAGCATCCTCACGTATGTGTTCCCTTTTTCCAAATGTGAGAGGGCGGTGTGTGCCGTCAGTGCGATTGCATTGTCTGTAGATCTGTTGGGGCGGTATGCAAATTGTAGGGGGTCCAAGGTGTCTGGAAGGGCGGCGCAGATATGAGTTTTGACCAGCCGCTCGAAGCACTTCATGATGATTGAGGTTAGTGCTACTGGGCGGTAGTCATTTAGGCAGGTGATGTAAGGTTTTTTTGGAACCGGTGATGACGGCTCCGGCCGTGGTGCCATTTAGTTCATGTCAATTGTTTTATTTGACAAGAACCTGCGCTTGCCAGGCTTGTGCAAGCTCAGCTCGTCCAGCAAAACTTCAAGTTCCTCGGACGAGAAGCTTGGTGCCCTTTTTTTTACGTTGCTTCCCCACCATATTCTCTATCTAACTCTCTCTCTCTATTCATTGTAGAGTGAACATTAACCTATGGCAATCAATACCACATTAAACAGAAGTAACTGCAGCTGCTTGCCAATCAATTCTGATTATAAAGTACCTTACCAATGATATAAAAGTGTATTACATCATTTTTAGAAGTCGTTAAACCCACGTCAAGAAGTGGGACAAGTGGCACAACGGGATGAGGAAGGTGGATGATTAGCGAGGGATACCCGGTTCGTCTACCAATCACAACATATTGTGTGAAGACATTACTGACAATTTGATAACTGAATTAATAGTCTATATTTTACTGATAACTTAAACTATGCTAAAATAAATGTTACTGGAATAATTTGAGGAATGTTTCATTTAAATAGAACATGTTGTCCTTCTTAATGCCGTAATGCACCTTCGCATGAAGTGAAAAATCGATTCCTGAGCAATCGATGCCAACTAATTCAGCACCTTCACTTGGGACAGCACCTTTGTAACGTCGAACTTAAGAGGCAGCGTGTTAAGAAGCTTCCTAAGGGACACTTCGGGGAACAACCTTAGGAACATAAACAACTTCGGGAAGATATATCTTTTTGAGTCTTCGCGCGCTAAGAGTGAGCGTTATCGGGGAACCAGCCCCATGTCTTTAGCACTCCACCAATAGGGCCTGTATGGTAGAGCAGCAAGACAGAACCCACTCCTCAGTAGAAGTCACATGAGTGCCCGTCTGGATTTTGCCAAAAGGCACCTGAAGGACTCTCAGATCATGAGAAACAAAATTATCTGGTCTGATAAACAAATATTGAACTCTATGGACTGAATGGCAAGTGTCATGTCTGGAGGAAACCAGGCACCGCTCATCACCTAGCCAATACCATCCCTTTAGTAATGGTTCACCAGCAGGTACTGGAAGACTAGTCAGGATCGAGAGAAAAAAAATGCAGCAATCTACAGACATCCTTGCTGAAATCCTGCTCCAGAGCGTGCTGGACTTCAGACTGGGGTGAAGGTTCCTGGGGTGAAGGAACTTCCAACAGGACAACAACCCTGAGCACACAGCCAAGATAACAAAGGAGTGGCTACAGGTCAACTCTGTGAATGTCCTTGAGTGGCCCAGCAAAAGCCCAGACTTAAACCCAATTGAACATCTCTGGAGAGATCTGAAAATGGCTGTGCACCGACGCTCCCCATCCAACCTGATAGAGCCTTAGAGGTCCTGCAAAGATGAATGGGAGAAACTGCCCGAAAATAGGTGTGCCAAGCTTGTAGCATCATACTCAAGAAGACTTGAGGCTGTAATTGCTGCCAAAGGTGCTTCAACAAAGTATTGAGCAGAGGCTGTGAATACTTATGTACAAGTGCTTTTTTTTCTTTTTTTAAATAAATTTGCTAAAATTTCAAACACACTTCTTTCACATTGTTTATATGGGGTTTTGTTTGTAGAATTTTGAGAGAAATAATTATTTAATCTATTTTGGAATGAATGTAACATAACAAAATGTTGAAATAGTGAAGCGCTGTGAATACTTTCCGGATGCACTGTAGATTATATACATTATATTGACAACTAAACACTAGTTTGTAGCAATTGGAATAATCTGATTTTTGAGAAGCCAGGAATTGACTTCTGGCTAGTTATCCTATTTGTGTAACTTGCAGCTTCATTGTTAGTCAAATTCATCACAAACCATTCATTTTGAGTTGTAGCTCAGCAGAAAATTAACTTAGTAGAGCAATTTATTAAAGATAGCTAACCAGATCAGCTGAGAAAAGCCCACTGTTCGTATTTTCAGTGCGATGAAGTGGACAGCAATGTTTTCAGCAATTTTTTTAGCACAAATTGTTGATTTGTAATAAGATATGTAAAAATGGATCATTGTCCTCTATTAAGTATAATATTTCTCTCATTTCTTTAATTGGGTTTTATGTCTACTTTTAAAATTTGTGTGAAAATCTGATATTTTAGGTCATATTTATGCAGTATTATAGAAAATTCTAAAGGGTTCACAAACTTGCAAGCACCACTGTATGTTTTAAGTCCGTAGGTGTTTGTTGATCATAGGTTTATGTTAAGGGACTTGACTGCAAAAACAATCAATCAGACAGACTTGTACCATGTGAGTTACTTATTTAATTTTGGTGAATGCAAATATACAGTATATCAAAACCCACATTATTCATGACTTTAATATAATATTTTGACAATATTATTTCAATTTGTTTTTACAGAACCCTTGGAATCATACAGTCAGAAATTGGGTCTGACTCAGAAACTGTCCTTGAATACAACGCTCACCATCGATGGCCAGATGTTAGAAGAGAACAATGCTCCATCTCTTCAGTTCCTATCATGGTATTTCCTTAGAGAACTGATTAAAACAAATGTGTTGGTGAGAGATGTCCAATGTCATGGTGAACAATTTGTCAACTCACTAGATGTTTTAACATCATTATTTTTATGTTCAGATGGTATACTGCAGCAGGAGATTGCCCTCAAAATGTCCATGTGTCAGTTTGCTGTTCCTCTCCTGCTGTATAACTGTGATACAAAACAAAGCACCTTGATGCTGTGGGCCTTGAGGGACATTGTGAAGAAGTACAGACCTCATTCTATGAAGGACCAGAACAGTTTTATTGAGAATAGTATTGTGTTGACTGATATGCCCATGGTTTCATTTGTTAGACTAGGCCACAGCACCTTGTCAAAGTCTCAGCTTTTGAATGAAGTTTTAAGTGAATCACAGCAGAAAAACCATGCATTTGTGCACAGAAACATGCCTATTGGTAACATACCAAGAAGGATCTCTGATGGCTTAGTGGAAATCAGCTGGTATCTTCCTAGTGGAAAAACAAACACAGATGTATTTCCCGAAGCTGTGGCTGTAGCTAATCTTCGTGGGGATATACAGGATTTCCAGACACAATTTAGTTTTCTATGTGAAACATCAGCAGCAGTGTATGTGTTCTGTGATGATTTGAGCTCTGACATCAGCATACTGAACCTTCAACTAATGAAAGAACGACTCTTTATTGTAATCAACACTGAGGGCAAGACCTATGCTGTAGACAGTTTAGAGAAACATGCTTGTGAGCTTCAAAACTCTTGTCAAATAATAAAGAAAGACAGGAAGATGAATGATGCAAAGCTGGTGAAGAAGCTCCAAGATAAGATCACTGACATAATTTGTGGAAACCCATTAAAAACTACAGTGGAAAAAATGTGTACTGTTGCCCTTGAGTTGGGTTTGTCTGTAGATGAAGAAACAAGTAAATGTCAGAATGCCAAGAAGACGGCACTCTTAATAACTAACCAGATCACTGATATAGAAGCTTTCAAGAGGAATGAGCTGCCATTACAAGGGGAAACCTTACACACCCTGGCAAAGATTGAGAAGGAGGAGTGTCAGTTGAGAAATGCAGGAAACAACAGGATAGAAATATATAAGTCTAGTCTTAAAGAGCAGAAAGATAAAATCAGGAAGAAGCAGGCTGATCATGGAATCAAAGACAACATGTCCCATTTCATCAATGGGTTAAAAAGATCCAAAGAGGAGTGTTGCTATTTACTGAAATGGATGAAGCACAATCTAGACAACCTGTCAAGAACAAATCTTTCCTGCCTCAAGGAGGAGTATAAAAAACAAAGACAAATTCCTGCTGATAAGGAAGTCCTGGCAACCTTAGAATCAAAGATCTCCAGTAGCTCCCTAGGAACAGAACATTTCCTTAGAGAAATGGGGCAGATCTATGAATCAGCAATGTCTTTCCCTGACCTCAAATCCAACAGCCAAGATCTCCAAAAACTGCCACAAATTTGTGCTCAGTTAATGTTGGATAGCTTTCCATTGGAGCTGATGAATGGAGATGCATCTAACATACCAATAAAGTGGATATCAGATGTGTTGGATGAACTCCACAATGTGACCAAACCCAACAATAGAATCAGAGTGATCACTGTGTTGGGGGTTCAAAGCTCTGGAAAGTCCACTCTTCTGAACACCATGTTTGGGGTCCAGTTTGCTGTCAGCAGTGGGAGGTGCACTAGAGGAGCCTTCATGCAACTGATCAGAGTGAAGGAGGATTTCAGGGAGGAGCTTGGTTGTGACTTCATCATGGTTATTGACACAGAGGGGCTCAAAGCCCCAGAACTTGCTCAATTAGCTCACAGTTATGAACATGACAATGAACTGGCCACACTGGTTGTTGGATTAAGTGACATCACCATCATCAACATTGCCATGGAGAATGCTACAGATATGAAGGACACATTGCAGATTGTGGTTCATGCTTTTCTCAGGATGAAGGAAGTGGGGAAGAAGCCCATGTGTCAATTTGTGCACCAGAATGTAGCAGATGTTGCTGCTCATGACAAAAACTCAATAGACAGAAAGCTTCTGCTGGAACAGTTAAATGAGATGACAGAGGTGGCTGCCAGGATGGAGGGAAAGGAGAACAACAAGAGCTTCTCAGACATCATGGATTATGACCCTGAGGAGGACAGTGTTTACCTCCCTGGACTGTGGTACGGAAATCCACCAATGGCAGCAGTCAATGCAGGGTACAGTGAGGCCGTGAATGAGTTCAAGATAGCAATTTTTCAGAAGTTAAAGAATTCAAAAAATCATGCACAAACAGCGAAGGAGTTCATAAAATGGACAAACGATTTGTGGAATGCAGTGAAGTATGAAAACTTCATCTTCAGCTTCCGCAACAGTCTTGAAGCTGATGCCTACAACAAGCTGTGTGTGCAGTTTAACAAGTGGGATTGGGCTTTCAGGGACCATATGCATGTCTGGATGAGAGAAGCTGAAACTAAGCTGTCAAACCATGGAACAGTATCTCATAGTTTAGGGGAAACCATCAGCCTGCAACACCTAATGGACCACCTGATAGAGGAGGGCCTGCAAGAGTTGGACAATCAAGAGAGACAGATTTTACAAAACCTGGAGGAATATTATAAGACAAAAAATAGCCAAATTCACCTTGTGAAAAAATATAAGAGGAGCTTCATTGGCAGTACCCAGATCCTGAGGAGAGAAACAGAGACCTTAGTGATGGACAAACTTAAAACAGTGGTAGCAGTGAAGAAGGACATGGACAAATTAGTTGATCTACAGGAGAACCAGTCTGCAACCATGGTAGAGGAGGTAGAACATTTACTTAGGACATGTAGGGGCAGAGAAGAAAAAATGACAGATAAAGAGCTGGAAAATAAGTTTGAAGACACATGGAGTGACACAGTTAAAAAACTGGAAATCAAAGGGCTTGAGGAACGAGATGTTGACAATGACATTAAAATTAATTTGAGACAGAATGTAGAGAGGAGTGCAGGCTATGTATATGAGATGTTGAATAACATCACCCGCCTTGATGAGCATGGGAAGGAGCCCTTCATTGTAAAAAATGATGAGAAACATTTTGGAAGAAGAAAAAGCTATTATGATTTGATTGATGCAGCACAGCAAATGGCAAACAAGATCATAAAGCAGAGTGAAACATTAGTTGCTGAGAAAGTCATATTAGGTTCAGATTACCAAAGTGTGTTTATTATAAACCTGCTGAATATGATCGATAAGAACATTGAACTTAACATTGACTTGCAAAAAGATGAAGCATATTTGGCCTCATTAAAGATTCATATATGTGGACATGCATCACGGGAATTTCAAAAAATGCATCACCATTTTCTTAAGGAAAATGACCCTCAGCGCTGTCTGGACAAACTCAAGCCCAAGTTCTTAGATGATTTCAAAGATCTCTACCATGAGAGAGACCAAAGTGAGAGAAAAGCAGAGGAGTTCACGAAGTCTTGTCTGGAATCTGCAGTAAAAAAACATGTCAGTGATTCCTTGGGAACAAACATTGTGAATACATTGGTACAGAGTCAGAAAGGTGTCAATTTAATAACACGCACCTTTTTCCAGTTTGCTATTCAAAAACAGCTGCTTTCAACCTTTGACTTTAAACAGTATGTTAGCTATGCAACAAATTATCACGACTTTGTAGAAAAATGGATTCTTCAGGAGATTGTGAATAGTTTTACAGGTCATCAAAGAGGACCTACATTCAGTCATTGCTTTGAACACAGCCAAGAAAGAACCATTTTCTAAACGCCTGAAAACATGTATCAGAGAAATGAAGGAGTCCTTCAGTGCTGAATATCACCGTGATACAGATGTGAGAGCCAAGCTGAAGCAACTTCCTATCAAGCCACAAGATGAACTCTTTAACAACGTGTTTGGCTGTGGACACCAGTGTCCTTTCTGCAAAGCTCCATGTGAGGCTGAGCAGAGGGGTCACCAAGAGCACTTTACCACCCTGCATAGATTTAATGGTTTAGGAAGATACAGGTGGACTACATCTAAAAAACTGTCTACTGACCTTTGTTCATCTCTAGTTGTCAGTGACTGTATATTCAGTTCTACAGATACTAAGAATGAGTATCATGCATACAAGGACTATCGGTCAATATATCCAGACTGGCTCATCCAGCCTGATCCTACCATGGAGGCCTCAGACTACTGGAAGTATGTATTTACTCAGTTCAATGATCAGTTTGCAGAAGAGTACCAGTCACAACCTGCTGAAATACCACCAGCTTGGTTAGAAATTACAAAAGAACAAGCAATGGAAGCTTTGAAGAATTCTTACAGGTTATAAACTTATAACAGGATAGGTGCTCCCCTTAACTGTTGTTTGTGTGTGGTTGGGGAGTGTAATGATTGTGAGCTGTAAGGAGAAGCATGAGGCAGATGTGAAGTACAACAGAGTTATTAGTATCCAACAAAAGCAAAATTACTTTGCCTACAATACATACGATAATGACCGATTGGGACCTGGTGTGCATGGTAAACAGAAACCCAGACAATCTATTGGTGGTATATGATTTAATTGATTATGATAATCTGGGTGAAACATAAACAGAGTCTGTGTGAACAGAGCCACCAACTCAAGCTCAGGAGGGGGAGACCTTTAACAGAGAACGAGCAGAGAATACTGTATTTAAATAGAAAGAATGATAGAATATTGTTATAGAACTGTGGTTGATTTAAACAGAGTAAATTGTTTCCAGCTGCAAACATGACTGTAATTCTAATAGGCAGGGGTGGACTGGGACCAAAAGTCGTCCCTGGCAGTTTGGCCCAGACCGGCCCACCACATAAGATCACAAGTACCACCTGTCCTTGTGATCCCCTGAACATGTATACCAACTCCTACTCCTTAAAACTACCAATGCCATGTAATGAGTATGCAAGAATCAGTGAGAATTGACACGTGGTGTTGAATAAATTGTAAAATTAACCAATCAAAAAGGATGCAGGTGAATTTCTTAGATAAAATCAGGAGTGGACATCTTGTCTGTGTGTGTGTGACAGAGAGAGATAGAGACAGGGAAGGAGGGTAAAAGATTGATCAGTGATTGATAAAAGTAGCACTTTATAAACTGACATGAGAAAGGATGATCTGATGAGCACTGTTTTCCAAAACAAAGTGGTGTTAAATACATTTTATGTAGCTGATGTCAAGCAATTATGGCAAGACCTGTGCGCACGTTCATCCACCCTGAAAGAAGGGGTAAGCCCACCCTGTTTTGTAGGTCATCTTTCAGCAGTGTGTTTTGAGCGTTGGATATGGGGAGGGTGAGCAATTTTATAGCACCAAAAGCTAAATCCTGGAAACAGTGGTTTTCTCCAGCATCTTAAAATGATTCCACCTCAAGCCAAAATGCGTCAATGGCCAGGTTGGTTTGAAAAACCTGTTGAGGCAACATTAGTGTGTTATAGGTGCGGGCGGCGCTGGCATGTGTGTGTAACGTGAGCTGAAGGTATTGGGAGCGTCTGTTGTGAGTTTAGGGGCCACATCAGCCAGAGCCGTAGTGGTTGTGTGAGACTGCTGCCTCCGGAACAGAGGGTCGCAGGAGGAAGGATCTGATGTGCCAGTATTTTGGCTACAAAATCCTGCCAAACTGATCCTAAACCAGACCGATTTTCATCCACCCGCCCAAACCCTTTTTTGTCCACAAAACAGATTGCAAAACTACCCAATTGGGCGGGAAACCACCCAGTCTGGCAACCCTGCAGGCAGAAATCCCAAAGACGGTGCTGTTTAAAGATATGATTGGGCCAGTCCAGTGTCAATTAAGAAAACGACCAATACAGAGGCAATTCTAGCAGGGGGGCAAACACAATCGCCTGGCAAGACTATGTTATGTCGGAAACACAAACTCTGAGTTGTCCTTTCAGAATAATAGTGCTCGTAATTCATTAGAATAATCATTGTTAATTCATTGCATAGATACTGGGTCTATGTTCATGTGTTGCTAAAATTAGCCTATTGTTAGATAAAACAGACTCTAGTGAATGTTTTTCAAATTTAATCGTGTTTTCACATGAGACACTGACAATATATTCAATCAATTTCTGTGTTCAATGTATTTGTTAAAGTTTTCAATGAAAGGTTGTGATTGAAAACATGTTAAATGTTGTTTTGGGATCATATACTCTTGTTTCTCAACACACAATACAATTGTATTTGGTTACAATTCACTAGCTTTATAATGACTTCACAATGATTATTGAAATTAATTAAAACAAGCGCTATTATTCTGAAAGGACAGTTTCAGGAGTTTGTGTTGGCGACATAACATAGTGTTGCCAGGCAAACGTGTTTGCCCCCCTGCTAGAACCGCGCCTGAACCAATGGGCTGCTGAGCTATGTGTTTCATGGGCTGTGTCTGTGTGATATTTTTGACTAAACATTATTATTTTTTATTTTTACTTGGTGGCTGGGCCGGCCCAAAATGTGCGTTGGCCCATCGGGAAAGTGCCCGGTATGCCAGATGGCCAGTCCGCCCTTGCTAATAGGCGGTCTTAGTACTATAATCAAGAATATTTTAGAACGTATTAATATCATGGTTCAGTTAGGTACTTTTTATACTCTAATAGCCAATGAATAATTATGGGTGGAATATACTTTGGTTTATAAAATGATTGTACATATACTCAATACTCAGACTTGATTGCATAACTTACATGACATACTTCACATACCTATACATGTGCTTTCTGTTTCATTGTTGAACAGTTATTATCATTAGAAAAATGTAAAGTCAGTTACAGTATCTTCATCTGTGATAAATGTATAACCAATACATTATACGTCAATTCTAAGGTAAAAGAGAATTGATGAAGTGTTATTCTGTTTAGTTTTTTGTCTTTTGTCAAAATATCTTAGGTAAATGATGATATTAAACATAAAGAAACAATCTATTTCAGAGTTTACAGAAGTTTAGCTAGCCTACCTCCAGGTCATACTACTTAAGTAATGGATGTATACTATCAATCTTTGCTTGCTGAGATACAGTATTTAGAATTATGGGTGAACAAACATTACATTACTTAATTAGTTAATCTTGTTGTTCTATTAGCTTTTAAGACTAGAATATAAAGTATATGAATTGATATAGTATGTTAGCCTTGCAATGCTTACTAAAACCATGAGCTTGCATTAAAATACCACATGAAAATCAGTCTGGAATTAAGTTTACAATTTAACTATTTAGCATGTACCCGGTCCAAACAGTGGAATTGATGAACTATGGGTTTGTTTTAGGTTATGACAAGTGTGAGATGCACACTAAAATACATTTAGGAGACAAAAATGCCTGGAGATTTGTTGGTTTCATTGGTTCAACCCAATCCCATCCAAATTAATTTGCTCAAAGACCTTTGACCCAAACAAGTACATTTCTCAGAGCCCCAGACATCTGTGTCTGTGTAGCGTTTTAATGCAAGCTTGTGCATTGACATTGTCTTTTGCTTCAATGAATTGTTCAATGATTTTCTTTTTCTCATTCAATGATTAAACATGTAAATATCAAATGAACAAATATGCACACTATTAACACTGTAAGTCATTTACATAAATAATTAAAGTTGTGGATTAAAATCTATGCTATTTATTTCATGCCACTACTTCCTGTAATCCAAGAAAAAAGTACCACACACACATATCCAGCAGGTGGAGCCAGAGGGGAAGACTTGATAAAATTGCAAAGATTGAGAGGCAGGAGCGTAAATTAAAAATGCAATAAATGCAAACAATATAGAAGAATATAAAGCTAATCTCAAAAAGGATAAAAAGTCAACTCAGGAAGAAGCAGGTGGAGGACGGTATGAACTGCTTGTTTCATCTTGTCAATGTTTTGAAGAAATCCAAAGAGGAGTGTTGCTATTTCTTTAAACTATTTAAAAGTTAAAGAATTCACAAAGAAGAAGTAAAGGAGTTAGTGATTGAGTTCCAAAATAACATAATTCTGAAGATCAATGATAAATATACTCCAGCACATACAGTGATAGATTTACTGGAATAAACAAAAGCATGAGAACTTCATATTTAGCTTTTGCAACAGTCTTGAAGCTGATGTCTATAACAAACTGCATGTGGAGTTTAACAAGTGGGATTGGGCTTTCAGGGAGCATATGCAGTTAACACTTTAGAATAAGGTACCATTTATAAAGGTTCTTTATAAAACGGGTCTGGTGATATCTGCAATTTGATTGACTAAAATTGCATTTCAAGCCTTTGACAATTCCCTGAAATCCAGGCTGTAAAATTTTGCCTAATCACTCAAGTGCTGTATTATGTAATCAAAAAGCATCGTAACGCCAACCTGAGGAGCTGAAAAAAATAAAGAACATGCCAGACAATTATGGAGCTACATTTGTGTGTTTTTATCACAATCAAACTTTTTGCTTTTCTAACAAAACTATTTCTTTCAAAAGCAAAACACATGTTTTAATCAAATGTTATACACTCATCTAAAGGATTATTACGTCCAATTTCTCATTAATGCAATGATCTACTCAACCAATCGCATGGCAGTTGCTTCAATGCATTAAGGTGTGTGGTCCTGAGCCGACTACTTCAAGCTGATAGAAGGGCAACTTTGACTAAATTAAGTACTCGTTACAACCGAGGTATGCAGCAAAGCATTTGTGAAGCCACAACACGCACAACCTTGAGGCGGATGGGCTAAAACAGCAGAAGTCTCCACCGGGTACCACTCATCTCCACTACAAATAGGAAAAAGAGGCTACAAATTGCAAGAGCTCACCAAAATTGGACAGTTGAAGACTGGAAATATGTTGCCTGGTCTGATGAGTCTCGATTTCTGTTGAGACATTCAGATGGCAGAGTCAGAATTTGGTGTAAACAGAATGAGAAGATGGATCTATCATGCCTTGTTAACACTGTGCAGGCTGGTGGTGGTGTAATGGTTTGGGGGATGTTTTCTTGGCACACTTTAGGCCCCTTAGTGCCAATTGGGCATCAGTTAATGCCACGGCCTACCTGAGCATTGTTTCTGACCATGTCCATCCCTTTATGGCCACCATGTACCCATTCTCTGACGGCAACTTCCAGCAGGATAATGCACCATGTCACAAAGCACAAATCATTTCAAATTGGTTTTGTTTAACATGACAATGAATTCACTGTACTAAAATGGCCCCCACAGTCACCAGATCTCAACCCAATAGAGCATCTTTGGGATGTGGTGTAACGGGAGCTTCGTACCCTGGATGTGCATCCCACAAATCTCCATCAACTGCAAGATGCTATCCTATCAATATGGGACAAAATTTCTAAAGAATGCTTTCAGCACCTTGTTGAATCAATGCCAAGTAAGAATTAAGGCAGTTCTGAAGGCGAAAGAGGGGTCAAACAGTATTAGTATGGTGTTCCTAATAATCCTTTAGGTGAGTGTATAATTGTTTAAAAATGTTGGTTGTACTGTGTAAAACTTTTGCTTGCAAGTAGAAAACATTTGCTTGCAAAACAAAAACTTTTGCTTGCAAAACAAAAACCTTTGCTTGCAAAACATATTTTTTCGATGAACTCTTGACCCCATTGCTTTTGGCTTTCCCCTTGGTCAACACAACAGAACGTCAGAATGTCATTGAACGTGACGCTTTTGGTTCAAACGTAGTAGCACGTAAAAATCACATCTAACGTTTTTATTTTGCAAGCAAGGTTTTTGTATTGCAAGCAAATGTTTTCTAATTTCAAGCAAATGTTTTCTAATTGCAAGTATTGCAAGCAACATTTTTACACACTATGACCAACAATTTTTTTTCAATTTTATAAAAAAAGTTTTGTTTGCTAAGCAAAACATTTTGATTGCACTATAAAGACACAAATGTAGCTTCATAGATTTGAAGCTGGCTGTCCATGCTCAGCAACCATCAAACTTAATAATAATAATAATAATTCATTCAACTTCTATAGTGCTTTTCTTCCAAGGAACCCAAAGCGCTTTTACAGAGTGAGGGGGAAAGCCCACCTCATCCACCACCAATGTGTAGCACCCACTTGAGTGATGCACGGCAGCCATTTTGCGCCAGAATGCTCACCACACATCAGCTATCAGGTGGAGAGGTGAGTAGTTGTATATGCCAATTAGGAAGGAGGGGGATTATTAGGTGGCAATGATTGAAGTGAGGCCTGGTTGGGAATTTGGCCATGACACCAGGGTTAACACCCCTACTCTTACGATAAGTGCCATGGGATTTTTAATGACCACAGAGAGTCAGGACACCCGTTTAACGTCCCATCCGAAAGAGACAGGACCCTACGCAGGCCAGAAGTCCCCATCACTGCCCTGGGGCATTGGGAAAGATCTTTAGACCAGAGGGAAGAGTGCTTCCTACTGGCCCTCCAACACCATTTCCAGCAGCACTGGTCTCCCATCCAGGCATGACCCTGCTTAGCTTTAGAAGCAAACCAGCAGGGCAATACAGGGCTCTATGCTGCTGGCATACTTAACTGAACTGGAGAGGTTTTGCAAGGAGGAATGTTCCAAAATACCTTCATGAATCCAGACACTTATTACAGGCTCTACAAAGTGTCTAGAGGCTGTTATTTCTGCTAAATGAGGCTCAAATAAATATTGATGTGATATTTCTGTTGGGGTGCCCAAATGTATGCAACTGTCCACTTTCATTTTGATGCATATTGCACATTTACTGTACATCCAATAAACCTAATTTCACTACTGAAATATTACTGTGTCCTTCAGTTATTTGATAGATCAAAATGAGATTGCTGATCCAAACACCCAAATATTTATAAGTGAAAGTAAACTTTTGCCTACAACTGTAGATCCACCAATCACTTAAAATGAGTCGCGACTCTTGAGTGATTAAAAGGAGTCATTCAAAATGAACGAATCACTTGAGAACTATGCACTAATAATGCATGCCGCTTTCTTTATATAGCAAAGCCGCCCTTCAGAGGATATAAGGTAGCCATGTCACCTATTATTCCGATTTATTTGACTCACTTATTTTTTCTTTAAAAACTTTGTTTTTATAATCAAATAAATCAAAATGTAATAATACAATAAAAAACAATCATTTCAAACAAACGTTCATTTTAAAGTTTTGCAAACTATTGCAACTGACATTGTAACGAAAGTGAAAGTTGTGTGGTAAATCAAATAGATGACAAGTATGTTTTTTTTTTAAAGAACTTAGGCTATCAGCGCAGCATTATAAGTGGTAACAACTTCATATCAACTGGTCTACTAGTAAGTTAATTGCAGAGATAAAAAAAGATATAAAGAGATTGCTTTCATAAGGAGTTAAAAGAGTACATAATAGATCATCACAGGATGTTTCACAGTGGACCCAATTGACTGGGGTACAGAAGAAAAACATCCTAGAATTATTGTTATGTTATGATTGCAGCACAAGCGGATTATTATTTTTATTTTTTTCAAAATAAAAACAATATTCGGAAATTCATTGTAATGCTAGTGAATTGTAATCAAACCCAATTTTATTGTGTGTTTAAATAAATACTAGCAGAATACTAGCAGAACAAAAATGATTCATGTTCTTTATAAGAATGTGTTAAAGATATGCTGTACACACAATTGTATTACATTTATTGTCTCATAACAAAATAACAAAACAATGTAAACTGCTGTGAGACATATGACATATGGCTATATGAAGAACATTCCCTAGGGTGTGTTTTATCCCAAAAATATTCTTCTATCATTTGGCACTATGGATTGCATAACCACCAAAATCATGGACCCACCACCATTCTCCCATTTAACTCAGTATAGACTGAAATTGCCTATGCAAATTGCTTTATAAAAGGGTTTCGAAATTGGGGTTTTACTTCATTCATTCACTGAGGACAATGGTATTACAAATCAGTGAGTGGCAAAAGTATGTGAACTACTAGTTAGGTGTGAGGGGGCACCCTGTTTTATTTAAAGAAAAGGGATCTATCACAGTATAATCTTCAAAACACGTGTTTGTGTCCTATTGTACGAATAAAGCACCTTTCTGAGGATCTCAGACAAATACCTTTGTTGCTCATCAGATAGGAAATGATTACAAAACCATAGTTTGGACTTCACCAATCCAAAGGCACCATTGTTACACTCCAATAGCAAGGCGTGTAATAGTCTGCGAGGTCAAAGAGGAACCCAGGGTAAGTTCTATGCAACTAAAGGCCTCTCTCACATTGGTTAATGTTGATGTTCATGAGTCCACCATCAGGAGAACACTGAACAACAATGGTGTTCATGGCAGGGTTGGAAGGAGAAAGGCTTTAGGAAAACAATTTTAGGGGGCTGAAGAGACCAATATAGAACTTTTTGGCTTAAATGAGATGTGTTATGTTTGGCAAAAGGAAAACACTACACTCCGGCATAAGAACCTTTTTCCATCTGTGAAACATGGTGGTGGTAGTATCATGGTTTGGGTTTGTTTTGCTGCATCTGGGCCAGGATGGCTTGCCATCATTGAAGGAACTATAAAAATTAAAAAAAGGGAAATGTCCAGACATCTGTTTTTGAACTGAATCTCAAGTGAAGGTGTGTCATGTAGCAAGACAACGACCCTAAGCACACAAGTTGTTCTATCAAAGAATGGTTGAAGTTTTGGAATGACCAAGTCAATGTCCTGACCTTAATATATTCTAAATGCTGAAGCAAGCAGTTCATCTGAGGAAACCCACCAACATGCCAGATTTGAAGCTTTTCTGTATTCTGAAGAATGGGCTAAAATTCCTCCAAGCTGATGTGCAGGACCAAGCTGAATGTTTAATTGCAGTTATTGCTGCACAAGGGGTCACACCAGATACTGAAACCAAAGGTTCATATATGTTTGCCACTCACAGATATGTAATAATGGATCATTATCTCCAGTTAAGAAATTACCAAGTGTAATATATTTGTTGTTGTGTAAACAAAAACAATGTTGTCTCCAGATTGAATTCAGCAGAATCTCATGTAAAATACAGTGTCCTCCACGATTATTGGCACCCCTAGTAAAATGAGCAAAAAGGGTTACAAAAAATCATCTTTTGGTGAATTTGCCTAATGTCACAATGAAAAAATTACAAACACCCAACCTTTATGAAGTACATTTATTCTGAGAACAAATCTGTCATCAATAAATAATATTTTTAACAAAACCACGTGTGTCACGGTAATTGCCACAATGTAGTTCCGCTCCCTCATGCTGGAGGTCCAGACAAAGTTGGAAAAGCCATAGGCTTGAAACACTCACTATCATGGCAAAGTTTGTCCAGTTAGGCAATGATTTAGCCATTTAGTAAAATATTTTTATCTCATTTGTTCAATGTAATTTTAGCGCTTCAGATGAAAATCAGATGATGACTTTGGTCATATTTATGCAGATATAACAAATAATATTTGAGCACCACATTTCTATTTTTACCCACCATTTGTTAGTGAATGCCTAAAAGCATGTAAATAGAAATCTGTTAGTACACAGTACAAATCACTTTTACAAGTTGATTCAATCAGTCTTGATTTCTGCATCAGGTAGGACAATAGCCTGTAAAGTAATGATAATCAACAGACCTGGGGCCTATACCACGAAGCAGGATTTGGGTTTAGCGAGGTAACTTCAGATTTAACCCTGGGTTTTCAGTATCACGACGTTGGGTCACCTTTTACCGGGTTACATCGCCATAGTAACTTATGCTGCAAACCTAACCTGCTCCGGAGCAGGTTAAAGTCGAGATAACCGATTAACCAGAACAAAAGCACTGCATACTGACCAATCAATTATCAATTGAAAATGGGTCACCATTCTGAGAGTCGCCATTGGCTTTCTCTGATGAGCTCAGCGGAGGGAGTGACGTGTTTGTACAATAATCGAGGTTCCAGTATATTCTTTATAACTTAGCTTTATTTGCTAGTCTAACAACTCACAGGCAACTCTTATCACGAGGTGAGACTCTCCCTCTTTTGTAGTTACGTCAAATACCTGCAAAATGCATGTAAACAAGGTAGAACAAGCAATGTAAAAATAGATAATATTCTACATTAAGTGCACATTCTTCTTTTAAACTGAAAGTGCCTTATGCATTCAAGTAAGTTCGACC
>JACXGM010011388.1:0-25100 GCA_016801145.1 Umbra pygmaea | reverse complement strand
GTGCGTTGACACGCGCAACCAGAGCCTGACGCTTCGTTTTGAAAGGTGGGGAGAAATATACCGGCTGTCTGTTTTGCATCTGCAACGTGTTCTTCATTTAAAATGACAAGCCTTGAACATTTATGGTGACTGTGATATTAACTTGCGCTTTCATTTTTTCATGTACAAAAACGTATAACGCTATCGTATTGGGAAGCATTATTTTATCGGCTATAATTCATCATGCTCCTGATGCATTATAGCCGACAAAATAAGGTTACCTTAAAAACAACACACAGTGATTGACAACAAGTATTTTATTTTCGGAGAGGACCGTAATGGTAATTTCAATGAAATGGGAGCGCTCGGCAGTTATTGTATAGTTAGTAACATAACGCATAGCAAGCGTTATCAACATTTTGTTTTGTGTTAATGAAATATAGCCCTTATTTGCAATAGGCCTCCTGTAAGCAACAACCTTGTTCCAGATCGTCACCGAGTGTTTTCATTCTATAATTTGACAACTCGGTAAACACTGCATCAAGGCTACTTGATTGATAACCGAAAGTGAAAACGTCTACGACAAATGTTCTGCGACAATATTTTGGTTGGTGTGGACTTTACGTGTGTGAAAATGAAAGTGAAACCAAACATCGACACAGCTTTATGAAACGAATTAGTTTCATCGTATCGTTTAGTGTGGACTTTGCACCCGAGTGAACTTGTACGCAAATGTGCACCCGGCAGCTGTTGTTGATCTGTTCTGTATGCTGTTTAGACATTAAAACAAATCCGCGAAAAAAAATATGTTTGTATATTTAACGGGTTACAGACACTCGTCAATTTAATTTTTGATTTAAAGCCAATTGAATCTCATAATCTTATCAGTTAACGGTTAATAATCGGTTAACGAGTTCCGGTTGTCGGTCAGGAAAATTACCCGAAATGAGCATCCCTAGTGTAAACATTAACAGTGCAGAGTGGAAAAAGTATGTGTACCCTTGGATTTACTTACTGGTGTACCATCCTTGGCAGAAATACCCTCAAACAAATGTTTCCTGTATTTGTTTATCAAACATGCATAAAAAATGTTGCACTCTTCCTCTTCACAAATCTGTGTGCATCACCCAATATCTTTTAATTCTTAATTGGCGGATACATGGCCTTTACATCCATCTGCAAAATGTCTTAAAATACTTGGGAATTTATTTTTCTGATGAATGCAAAATGTTCAGAGCCTGAGGCAACAAAGCAGCCCCAAACCATGATGGCCGCTCCACAATATTCTACATTTGGGATGAGGTTTGTTGTTGGTGTGATGTGACTTTTTTTCTCCAAAGTGTTGTGTGTTTCATCCAAACAACTCAAGTTTGGTTTCATCTCTCCACAATAAACAGCGCTGGAAAAATTAAGAGACCACTGCAAATATTCCTTAAATCCACCCCATTGAAAATCTTTGGAATGTGATCAAGAGGAAGATAGATGGTCACAAGCCGTCAAACAAAGTTGAACACCTTGAATTCTGAAGTCACCCAACATTAGTGTGAAAGAATGGTCAAGATGCATTAAGGACAATTATTATTATTATACAATTATTATTATTATACAATTATTATTATTCCTACCAAATTTTCAGAAATCTTCATAAGTCAACACATTGTTTTGTTTTTCATTTCAAAATGAATATGAATATTCATTGCGATATTCAGGGTCTTACTACACAGCATATTTTTGTTATTTTGAGCAGAAGTAATTTTCTGCAAATAAAATATGGCAGAAATGTTTTTTTCTGCGGTTTATGGAAACATGTATTTTGTGTGTATATGTACAGTTGTATGCAAAATCTGGCCAACATTGGAAGAAAATCATGTGCTCAATTAATCTTTTAGGGAACAGAAGTTGACCTGACCTCTAATAAATAATAGTGAAACATTACACCCTTCTGCACATACAGGAGGACTATTTATTTGCATTTTCCATATATTTTCAAATTTTCAACAAATGTAAGCATGTCATGTGCAAACTTTAAGGCACCTTGTCACTTAGTAGTTGGTAACACCTACTTCAGGAGATATAATTGCTTCCAAACATTTTCTGTAGCCACTCTTTCTATTCTTTTTATTCTTGACTTTGGAAATGTTTACCACTCTACCTTGCAGAACTCCTCCATCTCAGAAAGATTTGTGGGTCTCATGACATGCACTGTATGTTTGAGATCTCTCACAAATTTTTCAATAATATAAAATTCTGTGGACTAAGACAGTCCTTGCAAATCCTCTGTTCTTCCCAAAGGACGTCACTCTGGTTGGCTGGGGTGTTTGGGGCTCATTTGTTCAGCCCTGACACTGTTTGGTGAACATTCCACCATTTCAATTCATGATTGGCCGGTGTCCATGATCCTGGATGTTCTTTGCACCTCTGAGTTAGTCCTTTTGGTTGGAATCTCACACGTGAACTATTTGCTTTCTGCTGGAGGTGATTGATCTCATTTTATTTGTCAGGCTGGACCTTCCTGCTACATTTGGAAAAGGGGAGCGTTGACCTGGTTTGTCACTTGAGTTCTGGTTCAGAAAGTTGGATATAATTCATAGGCTGTGACTTGGCAGGGACCACATATCATGAAGTCACTGCTGCCGTTTGTCAGTGAGGGGGCACAGGCATTATATTCTTTGTGGTCCCAGGATTCCTGGCGATGACCCAGGTCATGTGGGATGTTGCCAATGTTGAGCACTTCAGTAATGTTTGCGATAATATTTTATCACAACAATGAACGTTCCGTTAGAAAATTATTTCCGTATAATAATTCAACATCACTACAGTGTTCATTGTATTTTCTGTGTATAATGTTTAGGACTAAGTCTGAATTGTGAGTGTCCATGAATTGTTTGCGTATCTGAAGGAGGGTTTGCATCAGGTTTGTGCTGCATGAATATTTGTGCTTTCACTGTGTCACTATGTACACTTTGAGCTGAAGTTCCAATGTGTAACGTTGGTTGACGGCAGTGCATTCATGCAGTCAATGTGTGGTTGGATAAGCCAGTACTGTCATCTGCAGTGTGTTTCACTAATGGATCAGTGGTTGGTGCACGTGTTTGAAACTGTTTTTTTTTTCCTGTGGGTGTTCAGGATTTCTTCAAGTGAGTGATTCTAATAAATGGCTTGTGAAATACATCCTCATGTTTCGGTTCACTAACTCACACCAATTGAAAGCTGAATGATGGCCTATAGTTTATCTCATTATGGGGCATACTGTATAGTGGTCAACGGATGGATTACATGGATTGGCCAGTCTTTCCCGATGTTATACTTAGTTGACTAGCAATAGAGAATAAAATGTTAGTTTTTTTAAGAGAGGAACATAGTGTGCTGGCTACTATACTATCAAAACTGCTAACACTGATATATTTTAAAAATACTTTCAGAGGGATGCAGCACTCTTGAAATTGCTAAGATATCGGGGCATGATCACAGAACCATCAATTATTTTCTTACAAATGTCAACCGGGTCAAAGAAACGTGTTGAAAAAAAGAAGCAAATTAACTGCCAAAGATTTAAGAAGACTTAAACATGAAGCTACCAGGTACCTACCTTGAGTGCCCAGAAGTACAAGGTGTTCAGTGCTCAGAGAAACCTGACCACCACTAAATATATAACATAAGTTCAATGTCAAATCTGGGCCAAGAAATATCTGAAGACAAGATTTTTCAAAGGTTTTATGGACTGATGAGATGAGAGTGACTCCTGACGGACCAGATATATGGGCCCGTGGCTGGATCAGTAATGGGCACAGAGCTCCACTTCGACTCAGACACCAGAAAGGTGGAGGTGGGGAACTGGGATGCGCTGGTATTATTAAAGATGAGCTAGTTGGACCTTTTCAGGTTGAAGATGGACTCAAAATCAACTCCCAAACCTACTGCCAGTTTTTAGAAGACACTTTCTTCAAGCACCCCTCTGAACAGTGTCTGGGAGGCTGTGGTCACTGCTGCACAAAAAGTTGATAGAACAGATCAAAACACTGACAGACTCCATGAATGGAAGACTTATGACTGTTATTGAAAAGACAGTGGCTATATTGGTCACTGATTTGTTCTGAAATGTCAGAAATGTTTATTTTTAAATGTTTAGTTATTTGTTTTTTATTCTCACTTTAACAGATGCAAATCAAGTGAGATAAGAGATTTAGTTGCAAAACTTTTCTGCCCACTATATTCTCAGAAGAAAGCCACACAAAGACACTTTTACATTTTACATAGACTATTCAGATTTGAAGTGCAGTTACTTTTTGGATTGACAGAGAGCACTGTAGTTTTTCAATCATAAAATGAATCCTCAAGAACACAACTTGCCTAATAATTGTGCACACAGTGCATATGAGAAAGCGTTGGGCTGGTTTCATGTTATGTCAAGTTGCTGTCTCTTTTTGATCTTGATTACATTTTCTGTGATATAGCTTCAGGAGGGTGATGAGTGACTTTATTTTGACCTTAGGAAATAGCAATACCTCAGCAAAGCACCAGGTGGGGTTTCATAATTATTATTGCTTGGACTATAGACCTGGAATGTGCAATTAGTGCGATGACATAGGTCTGCATTCACCAAGCTCAGTTAATTCCCATATTCTAAGATGGCTAGTTCATTTTGCATCACAGGCACCAAGTGATATATTTTAGATTAATGCTCAGTCTAGAAAGCTGCAAGCGCCTTCAGGAGCAGCTGAGCTCAGTTTATTCTGATTCATCAAGATGATTAGTCATCTTTCCTCAGTCAGGCCCTATGCAGTGTTATTTAAAGATAAATGCTTCTTCTAAGAAGTCATTGTGCAATTGTGAGTATGTCGGTCGGGCATCACTATTTTAGTTTTCCCCCCAATTAATATGGCTGGTTAATTTGCCTCGGCGAGGCACCAGGCGATGTTCTACATTGAAGAATATATAATGCTATCAAGATGTGCTTGGTGTGCCAATGCAGGTCGGGAGCCGATAAGCTCTGTTTATTGTTATTTATTTAGATGATTAATCACCCTGACTCAATATGTGCTGTTATTTTTGGACAAATGCTTGGTTAGAGAGCTCATGACGTAATTGTGAGCGACATTGGGCAGAAATCACAAACACATTTGTTCTACTCATATTATGGCTGGTAAATTTGCTGCAGCAAGACACTTGGTGGTCCTTAATTTACCCTCTGGTCTGAAAGCGTTTTTGTGAGCTAACATCGGTCAGGCCTCGCTAATGTTTTTTCAGAGTTTGGTACTGCATACCATCCTCATTGCCAATACATTTATAGTTGTACTTATCTGTGTTGTAAATAATAGCAAATTCATGCACACGATTATGCTATGAAAGAGAACTAACACAAAAAAACACATCCTAATGCCAATACATCAGTTGTTGTGTATATTACATTCAGTGGACAAATAAATATGTGGCATTTCCTGTCTGAACTGTAACTACATATAAAATATGTATACTTCTGGTCATAGTATTGTGTTCTGGTGGTTGCTTGGGCTCCTAATCTGGGAGAATCCTGGGTACAGTATTGTGGAAGTTGTATACCCATTGACTTTTGATGATAGCACTGTGTTAACAATCTGCTTGAGCAACATGTTCAATTGACAGATGGTCCCTCCTCCAATCCTCCTCTATGGGGGGCTGAAATGTTGCCAGTGAATACGGCTGGTTAGCCAAAGATGAGTAAGATCCCACTTTTGAAACCGGGGCAACCTAAGACAGGCACAGCTGTGCACATGTGCATGCTTACAGTACAATCTTATGCTATTTCTGTTATTATTATTTATTTATTTACCGTATTTTAATTTATTTTATTTGACCTTTATTTAACCAGGTTAGTCGATTGAGAACAACTTCTCATTTGCAATTGCGACCTGGCCGAGATGAGGCGCAAGGTGCAATGTGACAAAGTTACACACAAAGTACTGTAAAAACATTCAGGTATTCAGTTACACATACGGTATACAGTAGGATGAAAAAATACTGTACAGTCAAAGCAAATAGGGTCTAAAATAGAGAGGTAGATTATTTGTAATGTACACTCACCTAAAGGATTATTAGGAACACCCGTTCAATTTCTCCTTAATGCAATTATCTACTCAACCAATCACATGGCAGTTGCTTCAATGCATTTAGGGGTATGGTCCTGGTCAAGACAATCTCCTGAACTCCAAACTGAATATCAGAATGGGAAAGTAAGGTGATTTAAGCAATTTTGAGCGTGGCATGGTTGTTGGTCTCAGACAGGCCAGTCTGAGTATTTCACAATCTGCTCAGTTACTGGGATTTTCACGAACAACCATTTCTAAGGTTTACAAAGAATGGTGTGAAAAGGGAAAAACATCTAGTATGCGGCAGTCCTGTGGGCAAAAATGCCTTGTTGATGCTAGAGGTCAGAGGAGAAAGGGCCGACTGCTTCAAGCTGATAGAAGGGAAAATTTGACTGAAATATACACTCGTTACAACCGAGATATGCATCAAAGCATTTGTGAAGCCACAACACGCACAACCTTGAGGCGGATGGGCTACAACAGCAGAAGACCCCACCGCGTACCACTCATCTCCACTACAAATAGGAAAAAGAGGCTACAATTTGCAAGAGCTCACCAAAATTGGACAGTTGAAGACTGGAAAAATGTTGCCTGGTCTGATGAGTCTCATTTTCTGTTGAGACATTCAGATGGTCGAGTCAGAATTTTTCGTAAACAGAATGAGAACATGAATCCATCATGCCTTGTTACCACTGGCAGGCTGGTGGTGGTGGTGTAATGGTTTGGGGGATGTTTTCTTGGCACACTTTAGGCCTGTTAGTGCCAATTGGGCATTGTTTAAATGCCACAGCCTACCTGAGCATTGTTTCTGACCATGTCCATCCCTTTATGGGCACCATGTACCCATCCTCTGACAGCTACTTCCAGTAGGATAATGCACCATGTCACAAAGCTTGAATCATTTCAAACTAGCTTCTTGAACATGACAATGAGTTCACTGTACTAAAATGGCCCCCACAGTCACCAGATCTTCACCCAATAGAGCATCTTTGGGATGTGGTGGAATGGGAGCTTTGTGCCCTGGATGTGCATCCCACAAATCTCCATCAACTGCAAGATGCTATCCTATCAATATGGGCCAACATTTCTAAAGAATGCTTTCAGCACCTTGTTGATTCAATTCCAAATAGAATTAAGGCAGTTCTGAAGGTGAAAGGGGGTCAAACACAGTATTAGTATGGTGTTCCTAATAATCCTTTAGGTGAGTGTATATTGACAGTGCAAGAGAATAAAAAAAGGGTAGTGTGCAAATTATACAAAGACAGCTGTGTGGGAAAATTTGTACAAGATGTGTTAAGGGTTTGATAAGGGTACTAGGGCATAAACAGGCAAAGAACAAAAAGTGCAGTGGTCTGCCAGTAGATCCAAAAGTAATTATTTAAAGGTAGTGATGGCCTTGAGGTTCAGGGATTTCTGTAGTTTGTTTCAATCATCAGCAACAGAGAAATTAAAGAGAGGCACCCAAATGAGGTCCATTATTTTACAAGGCATGCTGAAGCAGCATATTTAAGACATCAGTGCATTCACAGGTGTAAGCACTTTTCTTTTCAGTGCGCAATGCTGTCAGGTTGGGTTGGGTTTGTTTTGGGGAACTGTGGTTTGTTTTTCCCAAAATTTTGTTATTCCTCTCATGTGGTGGGAGTTGGTTGCCGGGCACGTGCAAGTGCATTGCATAACAATTTTAGCAGTTTTTCTTCCTACAATGGTTGGGCGGTAATTGTGGCATGTTTTGCCTAGTTTCCTGCGCTTTCTGCGTTTTCGCCAAATTTCTGCCTGCTCTGGTGGATATTGCATCTCAGCTACAGGGACTCCATTCAGGTGATGTATTTGTACACTTTCTTTTAAACTATTTGTAAGTGACACTTTGCGTGTCATGTTAGTTTTATTAAGGTCCTTTACTGCTACATGGGCATTTCTGTTTTTATTGGTCGAATGGCTCGTTATTATTGGTTAGTGTCTGGATCGTTAGCATTGGTTGTATCGTGTATTTCTGGAAATTATTATGTGACTATGTCTGGGTCACAGAATATCACTGTTAATTGCTGCGATTGTTTGGGGACTGGCGTCTTGCTACTGAATTGTTTAAGTACTATGACAATGTGGAACTGTGTTATTTATGCCAGCAGCATAGAGCCCTGTATTGCCCTGCTGGTTTGCTTCTAAAGCTAAGCAGGGTTGGGCCCGGTTAGTCCCTGGATGAGAGACCAGTGCTGCTGGAAGTGGTGTTGGAGGGCCAGTAGGGGCACTCTTCCCTCTGGTCTATATATCTTTCACAATGCCCCAGGGCAGTGATGGGGACATCTGCCCTGCATAGGGTGCCGTCTTTCGGATGGGATGTTAAACGGGTGTCCTGAATCTCTGTGGTCATTAAAAATCCCATGGCACTTATCGTAAGAGTAGGGGTGTTAACCCTGGTGTCATGCCCAAATTCCCAACCAGGCCTCTCACTTCAATCATGGCCACCTAATAATCCCCCTCCTTCCTAATGGCATATATGACTACTCCCCTCTCCACCTGATAGCTGATGTGTGGTGAGCGTTCTGGCACAAAATGGCTGCCGTGCATCACCCAAGTGGGTGCTACACATTGGTGATGGATGAGGTGGGCTTTCCCCCTCAATGTGTAAAGCGCTTTGGGTTCCTTGGAAGAAAATCGCTATATAAGTTGAATGCATTATTATTATTATTATTATTTAAAGGTTCAGTGTGCAATATTTCTGAGGATCTATTGACAAAAATGCAATATAAGATCCATAAATATGTTTTCAGTAGTGTGTAAAGATTTACATAATGAACCATTATGTTTTTTATACCTTAGAATAAGCCATTTATATCTACATAACCGTGGGCACCCCTTCTATGGAGATCGCTGTATTTTGTTGTCATGTTTCTACCGTAGCCGACAGCGAACAAACAGCGCTACAGGGCAATTTTTGTCACTACCTTGAAAGAGAAGAAGCAGAAAAAAGCAGCAGAAGAAGAAGTTGTTTCTAACTATTAGGTAGTAGTAGAAGCTCTCCTTCATTAGAAGTGGAATTTTGGACAAATGGAGGACCACAGCTATTATTTAGCACAAGAGCCGACGGAGGGTGAATCTGCTTCAGAGAAGCAAAAGCATGATAAAGACAGACGAATACGGGAGCGACACAGGCAGAAATCACAGGTAAACATCAGTGTGGCTTTTCCCAGATGGAAGGCTTTAATGAGGGAGAAATTTTTTCAAAGCGACGCCAAAGTTGCCTCTTTTCTGTTGGACAGGTAAGGTATTCCAACTTTAGCAATGTAAATGAAAACTGTTCTTTGACAATGTTAGCATTAGCAAGAAGCTAGCCATAGACACTGTGAGAAGTGAATTTTCCCTTGTCAGTGGTGTGAAATATGTAGTTGGATTGTTGCATGTAAGTTAGTTCTTCTCCCTCGCTGCGTTATGGCTTTGCTATTTGGGGAGAAATATGCCGGTTATGTTCGTGAGACAATCAGCTGAATAGTACTGTAAGTGACAATAGTCTAAGAGACTTTTATTTTGAAATCACACAGAACAGGTATAGCTGCATAAAGGGCAGAATCATCGCATGGCAAACCTTGTTTAGACGAGAGCTATATTTTCACGCCCCTGTGTAAATCATACACCACATGCACTACACAGCATGTAAACTCAAAATGTTCCTCTCTGTTTTACTTGAAGCTGTGCATATCTTCATTTCAGATCACATTTTGAATGTATACACTTTTATTACCTGCAAGGGCCTAATGGCCGGTTAAGTAGACTGCTAATTTTGCACCTTTGGAAAGTGGAGCGAGGAATGAAATATTTAAGTGGCATTTTCAGTTATACAAGTGAACTTTGTAATGCAAGTGTTAAATAATATTTGTAATTGGGTTAGGAGTTCATCAATACGGTTCAGCAACTTGTGAACATTGGCTTTATTGTAGCCTATAGTACTTGCATTTGTATTTTGCAAGGGCGTAGGAACGAGTATGACATTGGGCGGGAGACACCATATGTTTTCTTCACAAATTGTTATTATTATTGGGGGGACCATATTGCCTGTCTGTAACATTGGGGGGGACATGTCCCCCCGTCCCTCCCTGTTCCTACGCCCTTGGTATTTTGAATTTGCATCCAGTTAATATTTTGCATAAACCCATGCACCTTATTTGTAATTTATTTACGTGCTCTTATTTGTATTATATATTAGTTTCACTGTGCTGCAAGAACGGCAATAAATGTTAAGTTTTCGAGACTTCTCTTTATTTTGGTTCCAAGGGCTGCTACAGTGAAACTCGACACTACGCTTGAGTCATCTACCACACTCTGCCAGGATCAGATTGCAAGACGTCCTAATTTCCTTGGTCTACATATAAGTCCACAATCAGAGATTCAGCAATTGTCAACATTGGAAATTTGACAACTTTAACATGGTTTATGGTATTGTGTGTTTACATAGAGTAATTTCATGTATATCTTGTGACCTTAAAGATGAAAATAGATAATTTCACATAAGCAAAAAAAAAACTGAAGGTGAATCCATATCATACTGTTTATTGTGGTAACCTGACAAAATTTCAAAGGAGTGTATTGTCTGATAGTAGATCATCAGCAATACTGTCTGATATTGTGATTGTTGTTCTTTGCTTATCTTAGCGTATCTTTGAGGGGTAAATGTCTGAAGTGAGTGGTTATATTGTTCAAGTCACATAACAGATTTGAGTACAGACGTATGTAAAGGTTTGTAACTTAAACACACACATAGATAAACAAGATGCCAGAACCCTCTGAAGAAGCAGACAAGACATTGCAGGTCAGGTCTAGCTCTCGTGAGTGAAATCTAACAGAAATGGGCCAAGAGTTACATGAACAAGAAGCAAAGAAAAATTAGAAAGCATTCAACAAAGCTTATGAAGAGTGGCGACAGACAGCAAGGGAAATAAGAACACAGCTAAAGTCTCGCTGCTCAGAGGAAGAGTTTAAATCATACCAAGTCAACATTGAATCTAAGCTCAACACAGTTACTCATCATTATCAAGCTATGCAGCGAAACCATAGTACTACTCCAGACATTGTAAGTTGAATGGATGCATAAGTTTCTTTAACAGCAGAGATTTGTGAACTTGCCACCAGATGACTAAATAACATACATTAAGTTTTTAATGATCAACTTGAAAAGGAGAGAGTGACGATGACATTAATTAAGCTTGAGTACGGTTCAGTCTTTGGCAAAACAAATACTGCAATAAGAAAGAATCAGATAAGATCTCTAATACCAACTCTAGGGCATCTAGCAAATGCACCGAAGCCGAAGTCCATGTAAGAACTACATGCTCAACAGTCAAAGCATGATGAACTGGAGATTGAATGGAAAGCCGGGGAGGCTGAAATGAAATTAAAAATAGGGAGAGAGAAAATAAGGCTACAACAGTTACGAGCAGAGAGTGATGTAAAGGTAGCCGCAGCAAGCGTGAAGGCTTACAATGACTGTGATAGCCTCGTTCATAGTGGTAAAGAAACACACATCCAAACCCCACTAGAACCCCACTCTGAACTAGAGCAGTGATACTCATTCTATGTTCCTGCAAGCTGCAATTCCAAACCAAATTTAGCACAGGTGACATGAATTATTATTAAGATGAACCGCTAACTCAGGTTAGTCGCAACTGGGGTTGGACGGAAGATTTACAGAATGGCGGCTCCCAGGAGCAGGAATGAATATCAATGCTGTGGAGGGATTTTTCTATCGGAACGCAGATTATGCATATCAGGCGATTGGGCGGTCCTTCAAGAACGATACGGGAATCCATTTATTGTTCAAAAGGCCTTTAGAGACAAGCTTGCAAAGTGGCAAAATATTTCTGCAAATGACTCAACTGCACTTAGATAATTCGCTGATTTTCTTAAGGGATGTGCTGAGGCCATTCCCCATGTTAAGGGACTGAGCATTCTCGATGACTGTGAGGAGACACTTCTAACTTCTTAAAAGGCTCCCTGATTGGTTGGCTCGTAGGTGGAGTTGTACTGTCGTGGAAGAATTAGACCAAAGTGGAAATTATACCAGCTTTGCACGCTTTACAGAGTTCATGGCAAAGGAAGCCAGAATACCATGCAACACCTTTATCTCACCACTTCTTCTGAATGTTAAAACCACAGAAGGGAAGCTCCCACAACAAGCCGAAGCCCTGAACACAGTCAGTAAAGCAAAAGACTCCTCTACAAAGACAGTAGAACAGTCTTAAGGCATGGCTGCCTTGCTTATGTTGTCAGGACAAAGCTCATGGTATTGCTAAATGTCCAACCTTTGCTGCAAAGTCTGTATTTATTTACAAACATCACCTTTGTTTCGGTTGCATAAGGGGCACATTACCAAGGAGTGTAAAAGGTGGCACACCTGCAGCACATGTGGTCGACGTCATCCTACATGCCTGCACACAGAAGGAAAGATGAACTCAAATGAAATAGCCACAAAGGACTCTGGAGCTGTGGGAAAACATAGGAATGAGGAAACACACAAGGTAACATCATTTGCCTTGAAACAACATGCCTTAGCCACCTCCAGCGTTGTCCCAGTTCTTGTGTCTTCGACAACAGGACCAGAGAAGGAAAACCTCACTTATGCACTGCTCGATACATGTGACTCTACATTCATATTGGAGGATCTAGCTGCTGGACAAGTCTGACCACTCTTTCGGTACAACTCAAGTTAAGAACCATGACTGCTACCAATACAGTAATAGCAAGTAAGACTGTTAGTGGTCTACAGGTTAGAGGACTAAATTCTGAGACGTACATCACAGTAAGGGTGAAACCCAATTATCTGTCTTACCCCTTCCCTTACCCCTTCCCCTTAGTTTTGCATGTTTATATGAGAGTAAGGGCTATCCCAATTCTCATTTTGATCTAGGGGTAGGGCTTAGGGGAAGGGGTAGATACCCCTTAAAACCAAGCACTTTAGAGAGCTTACTTGAAACCAAGGGGTACCCAGAATACACTGGGCAACCAGCAACAATGGCAGCCAGAACATCGAGAGAGTCCAATAAAAGCTTGGTGCTCCTGGTAGGGTCTCCCATGGCAAAGTGGTCTCAGGTGAGGGTCCAGACAAAGAATGGTTCACCAAAACCCCAATGATGAATCGAGGTAGAGGAAGAAAGACCCTGCCTGGAGGAAGCCCGGGGCCCCATCTGGAGCCAGGCCCGGATGGAGGGCTCGTCAGCGAGCGCCTGGTGGACGGGTTTGCCCCCTGGCTGAGCGCCGCTACGTTGGAGTTTACTCCTGTGGACGAGAGGGTCGCCTCCCTGCGCCTGTGGGTTGCTGGGGGGAAAACTCTGACTGTTGTTTGTGCATATGCACCAAACAGAGGTTCAGAGTATTCGGCCTTCTTGGAGACCTTGAATGGAGTGCTGTATGGGGCTCCAGTTCGGGATTCCATAGTTCTGCTGGGGGACTTCAACACGCATGTGGGCAATGATGGAGACACATGGAGAGGCGTGATTGGGAAGAACGGCCTCCCTGATCTAAACCCGAGTGGTTGTTCGTTGTTGGACTTTGTGCTAGTCATGGATTGTCTATAACAAACACCATGTTCGAACATAGGGATGCTCATAAGTGTACTTGGTACCAGAGCTCCCTAGGCCAAAGGTCAATGATCGATTTTATAATTGTTTCATCTGATCTGAGGCTGTATGTTTTGGACACTCAGGTGAAGAGAGGGGCAGAGCTGTCAACTGATCACCATCTGGTGGTGAGTTGGGTCAGGGGGTGGGGGAAGCCTCTGGACAGACCTGGTAAACCCAAACGGGTAGTGCGGGTGAATTGGGAACGTCTGGAGGAGGCCCCTGTCTGACGGACTTTCAACTCTCGCCTCCGGTGGAGCTTTTCTTGCATCCCTGTGGAGGTTGGGGGCATTGAACCCGAGTGGACAATGTTCAAAACCTCCATTGCTGAAACTGCGGTGGGGAGCTGTGGTCTTAGGGTCTTGGGTGCCTCAAGGGACGGTAACCCACGGACACCGGTGGTCAGGGAAGCCGTCCGACTGAAGAAGGAGTCTTTCCGGGATATGTTATCCCGGAGGACTCCAGAGACAGTTGCAGGGTACCGGATGGCTGCAGCCTCTGCCGTGAAAGAGGCAAAGCAGCGGGTGTGGGAAAAGTTTGGAGAAGACATGGAGAAGGACTTTTGGTCGGCACCAAAGTGCTTCTGGAAAACCATCCGCCACCTTTAGAAGGGGGAAGCGTGGTACCATCCAAGCTGTATACAGTAAGGGTGGGACTCTGTTGACCTCAACTGAGGAGGTAATAGGGCGGTGGAAGGAGCTTTTTGAGGAACTGAATCCAACTACTATGCCCTCTATATCAGAGGCAGAGCTAGAGGATGATGGGGGATTGTCGTCAATTTCCCTGGTGGAAGTCACTGAGGTAGTCAAACAACTCCACAGTGGCAAAGCCCCAGGGATTGATGAGATCCGTCCAGAAATGCTGAAAGCTCTGGGTGTAGAGGGGCGCCTCTTCAACATTGGATGGGAAGTCTGGGACAGTGCCAAAGGAGTGGCAGATTGGGGTGGTGGTTCCCCAGTTCAGAATGGGCGACCAGAGGGTGTATGCCAATTACAGGGGTATCACACTTCTCAGCCTCCCTGGTAAAGTCTACTCTAAGGTGCTGGAAAGGAGGGTTCAGCCGATACTCGAACCTCAGGTTGAAGAGGAACAATGCAGATTTCATCCTGGTCGTGGAACAACGGATCAGATCTTTACTCTTGCAAGGACCCTGGAGGGGGCCTGGGAGTATGCCCATCCTGTCTACATGTGTTTTGTGGATTTGGAGAAGGCGTATGACCGGGTCCCCCGGGACATACTGTGGGAGGTGCTGCGGGAGTATGGGGTGAGGGGGTCCCTTCTTAGGGCCATCCAATCTCTGTACGACCAAAGCGAGAGCTGTGTCCGTGTTCTCGGCATTAGGTCGGACTCGTTTCAGGTGAGGGTTGGTCTCCGCCAGGGCTGCGCTTTGTCACCAGTCCTGTTTGTAGTATTTATGGACAGGATATCGAGGCGTAGTCGGGTGGGGATGGGTTGCAGTTCGGTGGGCTGAGGATCTCATTGCTGCTTTTTGCGGATGATGTGGTCCTGATGGCATCATTGGCCTGTGACCTTCAGCACTCTGGATCGGTTTGCAGCCTAGTGTGAAGCGGCTGGGATGAGGTTCAGCACCTCTAAATCTGAGGCCATGCTTCTCAGCCGGAAACCGATGGAGTGCCTACTCCAGGTAGGGAATGAGTCCTTACCCCAAGTGAAGGAGTTCAAATACCTAGGGGTCTTGTTCGCGAGTGAGGGGACAATGGAGCGAGAGATTGGTCGGAGAATCGGTTTAGCGGGGGCGGTATTACACTCAATATATTGCACCGTTGTGACGAAAAGAGAGCTGAGCCAGAAGGCAAAGCTCTCAATCTACCGGGCAGTTTTTGGCTGGGTCATGACCGAAAGAACGAGATCCAGGGTACAAGTGGCCGAAATGGGTTTCCTCAGGAGGGTGGCGAACGTCTACCTTAGAGATGGGGTGAGAAGCTCAGTCATCCTTGAGGATCTCAGAGTAGGGCCGCTGCTCCTTTGCGTCGAAAGGAGCCAGTTGAGGTGGTTTAGGCATCTGGTAAGGATGCCCCCTGGGCGCCTCCCTAGGGAGGTGTTCCAGGCACGTCCAGCTGGGAGGAGGCCTCGGGGAAGACCCAGGACTAAGTGGTGAGATTATATCTCCAACCTGGCCTAGGAACGCCTCGGGATCCCCCAGTCGAAGCTGGTTAATGTGGGTCGGGAAAAGGATGTTTGGGGTCCCCTGCTGGAGCTGCTGCCCCCGTGACCCGATCCCAAATAAGCGGACGAAAATGGATAGATGGATGGATCTTGAAAGTTTGTGATCAACACTTGTTGCCTCTGGTGATGTAGCAGCCAGCTAGCGACGATGTATGATAACGTAACTGTAACCAAGTGGTATCTCTTTTCAAAGGGGTATGTTTTCATCCCTATCCCTTACCACTCAGTGTCGAGGGACAAGGGCTAGGGGTAAGACGAAGGGGTAGGGGAAGGCTTAAGATAGAGAAATGGGATTCACCCTGAAACAGGCCTATACTCAAGATTTCATTCCAGTCGATAAGTCACACATCCCCACTAAAGGCACAGCACTCTGGTGGCTTCATTTGAACCACTTAAGAAACAAGATGCCACCATTGCAAGACTGCGAGGTGGGACTACTGATTGGTTAATACTGCCCATCAGCACTAGCCCCCTTAGAGGTCATCACAGGTGGTGAAATTGAACCTTTTGCTCCAAGGACTGCATTAGGCTGGAGCATCATAGAGTCAACCAATCCTCATTTGGACAGGCAGGGAAACCAAAGCTTTGTTCATCGAATCTCAGTGAAGGAAATCCCAGCGCCATCTGCCCTAGATGTGTTATAGATTTTAGAATCAGACTTCAATGAAAATACCTATGAGAATTGTGAGTGCATACAGCTGACTCACTAGCTTAGGACTTTAAAGATCTTTCGTACTCAACACAAAATGTCAGGAAGAAAAAAGTATTGAATCCAAAGGTCTTTGTTTATCTGTTTACTCATGAATTTTAAGAACATAAAGTATAACAAACTCAGGTTACAAGTACTTTTCTTGTAGATTAACTGTACAATTTTGTGTAGGTCAAAAGACTGTGTTGCTCTAATGTCCAGTGGCTTTTGGCTGTTTCGCAGGGTTCTATTTCTTTTATCTTAAATCTAACAGCCAATCAAATTACATTAGTCTAAAATCGCTGGTCCACTGTCAGTGATGGGCAGTAGCGTCTCTACAAGTAGCGCCGTTAGTAGTTCAATTACATTTCTCAGTAGCGTGGTCGTAGCGTTACTGTTTTCCGAATCAAATAGCTTTACAGTAGTGAAGCTATTTTATTTATCAAGTAGTGCGGTAGCGTCCACGCAAGCTACATTTTCACAAGTATTTCTGAAGCTCAACGCTGAAATACAACTGCTAAGGATGTTATGGATCAGTAAGTGACTCGCCATTGCATACACAGCCTGTATGTGTATCTGAATAGTGATGTGTGAATCCTGAACGATTCATTTTTTTTAATGAGTCTTTTCAGTGAAATGGGTGTACTGAATCACTGCTCTAAAAGATTTGTTCATGTGAATCTCTTCTGCGCAAGTCAAAATCACACTGATTTTTTTTCGCGCAGAGGGTCGTCTAGAGTTGCTTTCAACTCCTCCCACCTCCTCCCTTTCGTTGTTTGTGGCCATTCTTTTCTTCCCAGTCCGTGAGCCTAAAGAATATCTGTCTGATATTCAGAAAAGGTCTTACTCGCAGCAGAGACTGAGGAAGATATTCTAAACCCAGACTTGATGAGCACAATCCATTCAGCAGGGAGTTTACTAACCAAATGTTATGAAATACATTAACCACATATTACAATAATAGACAATGTAGGCTAACACAATAATAGAGGAGTATATATAGCATATTACAACTGATGTAATCTGTTCATATTCATACATAATGTGTTCATATGTTAAGCTAGCTAAATAATACAAGTAATAATAATAAGAGCCTATATAGGCTCATATAGGCTCACTGTGTCACGTTTTACTCTAGTCAAATTTAATGATGAGCATAACTTAGGTCGACAAAGGTTTACTTAATGAAGACTAACTCATTTGCTTTTTGTCTGAAAATGGTTCATTTGTTTTTATGTGTGCTTGAAACATTTAATTCAGCTCTATTATAGAAAACAATATGATGCCATCATGAGATAAAGATAGAATTAAGCAGTAGAACAAAGGGATTCATTAAATAATATTTTACAACATAGCATTGACTTTGAATGAAGTCGGTTCAATCAAAAAAAAATAGCTTACATGTATTAAGCTACTTTTGACATTTTTTTGTAGCTTAGCTTGCTACATTTTCCTGGGGGGAACTTCAGTGTACTGAAGCTTCATTTAGTGTAGAATAACTAGTAGCTTAGCTCACTACATTTTACAAGTAGCTTGCCCAACCCTGTCAAATGTTTACATTCCAATATATACGTTCTATTTGCAACACAGGTTCTCAGTTCTTATAAAATAAATACAAATATTATTACTTCCATGGAAATGGCTTCAACAAAAATAAATATGTATCTTAGGATGATGTTTCAATTCATTCAGTTTCTGAGTGACAACATTAAGCAGAAGGACAATAAACATTATGAAATGCCACTCCCCTCTAAGGGCACTGGTTTACCAGCTCTTCCAATTATCAAGAAGCTGGCCACTGTTAGGTTGCATCACCTGAAGAAAAGGTAGAAGTTAAACAAACAGTATGATGACCACTACACTTCCTTTATGAAAGACATTATGAACAGAGGTGATGCGGAACCAGCCCCTGCAGCTTCGGAGAAAGAGACTCTGTGGTACATTCCACATCATGGAGTATACCACCCCAGAAAGCCAGATAAACTTTGAGTTGTTTTTGATTGCTCTGCCAAGTTTAATGGGATCTCATTGAATGACACACTACTAACTGGCCCCGATTTTTAATCAACTCTCTTGTGGGGGTTCTATGGTTTAGAAGAGAAGCTGTTGCTGTGATCTGCGATGTTTAGAAAATGTTTCTTCAGTTCTCTGTCTTACCTGAATGCCATAATTACCTGAGGTTCCTTTGGTGGGAGGGAAGTCAGTTGGAAGCAGAACCTCAAGAATATAGAATGACAGTCCACCTCTTCGGCGATGCTTACTCCCCTGGGTGTGCCAATTTCAGACTCTAGAACAATTTCTATGTAGATGATGGGTTAATCAGTATTTCACCAGAGGAAAAGGCTAAAGAGCTAATCCTAGGGGCACAGCAACTTTGCAAAAGCAGGCTTGCGGTTACATAAGTTTAACTCAAACCGAAGAGAGGTCCTTACCTGTGTAGCCACATCAGAAAAAGCAGCAACTACTGACCCTCTCAATCTCAATCCAGGCACTTTACCAGAAGGACACATACTTGGCATTCAGTGGTCCATGGAAACTGACACCTTTGCTTTCAATATCGATGCCAAAGACCACCCCCCAACTCGCTGTGGTATCCTGTCAGCTGTCACCTCTTTCTATGATCAACTTGGGTTAGTGGCTCCATTCAACCTGAGAGGGAAATGTATCCTGCAGGAGCTGTGCCGCTGAGGCGTTGGAGATGGGATGATCCCATTCATGTAGGCCTTCAGTCATGGTGGGAGGAGTGGAAGGATGGTCTCTGAAGGTTAAAGGGGGCACTATACCCCGATGTAATGTCCCTCACAACCTCAGTACCATTCTCAGGATTGAACTACACCACTTTGTTGATGCTAGCAGCACAGGATATGGAGCGTGCAGAAACAACAAAGGTGAGATCCATTGCAGTCTCGTAATGGCGAAGTCCAGATTAGCTCCATCAAAGATATTAAGTATCCTGAGATTGGAACTCTCAGCTGCTGTCATCGCAGCCAGAATGAGTGTCATGTTAAAAAACAGAACTTCAGATGAAAATGTATGAAGAATGTTTTTGGACCAATTCTCAGGTGGTTCTAGCATGCCTCTGCAATGAAGCACAGAGGTTCCACGTGTCTGTAACCAACCACAATCAACTGATAAGAGGGAGTACAGATCCCAACCAATGGCACTATATTGACACAACACAAAACTCTGCTGACCATGCTTCAAGAGATATTGACGCAAAGGAAATTGCTTCATCTAACTGGTTATCCAGACCCAGATTTCTGTGGGAACAAGAAGTGCCTTTGCCACCTAAACCTTCGGCTGAATTGCTTGTCAGAGATCCAGAAGTCAAGGCAGCTCAAATATTTGCAATTCAAATCAGTGAAACAAGTGATATCCTAAGCTGCCTGAACTGGTTTTCATCCTGGACAAATCTTGTCAAGGTGGTGGCAAGAATCAAGAGAGTTGGATCTAAGGAAAGCTCACAACATTTTGACCGTGTGTCCATTGAATATTGTTAAAGAGCTGCTGAGGTTGTGATTAAGTTGGTCCAACAACAAGCCTTTCCTCAAGAGACAAAGGTACTTCAAACAAGTCACAAGGACAAGTGTCTCCGAAGTTCAAGTACTTTTCTTTGCCTGGACCCCATTCTAGATGAAGGACTGCTTTGTGTTGGGGGAGACTGAAAGAGTTTACTGAAAGAGACTGAAAGAATTAAAGCACCGCATTATCCTGCCGAGGAACAGCCACATCACTATCAGTATTGTTAATCTTCGTTAAACACTCGCGGCTCCCGGCGCTGTGTGAAAGCGTTCATGTGATTGGCTTATAAGTAAACAATCCCCCACGTAGGGTGCCTTCTTGTGATTGGCTAAAACAAGGAAGATATCTGATTGGTTGCAGATCATTCCCTGTTTAAAAAAATGCATTTGTGTGTCGAGCCACGTCAGGGGAGTCTCAAAATTCAATCACAAATGCAGTGACGTTCACAGACCGCAAGCAGTTTGTAAATCAAGATATATTTGTGTGTGCATCAGAAATACATTTCTGAATCGTGTCCTGTGCATTTATAAATCTTGTGTGCAGTTGTAAATTTTGTTTGCCTTTCTGAATTATGTGTGCATTTATGAATTTTGTGTGCATTTGTGAATTTTGTATGCATTTGTGAATTTTCTGTGCATTTGTGTATCCTGTGTGTGTATTTATGAATCATGTGTGTCCATGTATGAATCATGTGGGTGCATGTATGAATCCTGTGTGTGCATATGTGAATGTATTGTGTGCATTTATCTTTATTGAGACTGTTTTAGCTCCATAGACATATTTTATCCTGCGTCGGCCACCGTAGCTTCTCCTTCATTTTTGCAAAGGGAGGGGTAGGCCTTGAGTGACTGGCTCTTTAAAATTTGCAAACCATAACACTAGATGCCACTAAAACTTATACACTGAACCTTTAATTCATATTTCCCTAAACAAATTGTTATTTGCATTTTGCTAGCAACACTAAGTTGTGTCATAGGTTCAGTATAATGAGAATTGAACACAGAGGTCAATGTATATCAAAGTGTATTAATCTGTGATTAGGTTAGTGAACTCTAAACAAAGGCATTTTTTTAGCATGTTGAAAGTGACTAAAAAATAGAAATGCATACATTACTTGCTTGTGCGAATTGCAAATTAAGTTGAATCTTTCCGGAAGGTCTTACAAAGTACTTCCGGGTCCCAATATTTGACAATAGAATTCATTGATTACTTTAATGTATTCAGTGATTAATTAATTGATTGGAGGTTCAATGTTAACTTACTTCTTATGTCTGCAGGGGTAGGAAACGAACATAGACTATTGTAAGGATCACAGCCTCTAGTGTACATTTCTGTTACAGGTGGTACAGATGTTATCTGTATTACCTCCGTTACGGAAGATGTGAAGGACACTTTCTACGAAAGAAGTGTGTGAATGCTTTTTGTGTTCCTCTGCTACAGTATATGGTATCGAACCCTACTTCTATTAATCTAAGCAGATGGTCAGGTTGGCTTTCGACATACTTTAATGATTTAATAACCTCTTTTGGTCAGAAGCAAATGAGTTCTTACTGTGTTTCAGGAATCCAAATGTCTTATGTAATAAAGACATATACGCATGTTTCAAGGACCCGACCTGTGTGTATGTCATTGTGCAGACAGCTGCAGATGGCAAACTGTGACTACGGGAAATTTTCTTGGTGCTCTACTTTTGACGTCTGAGCTGGCTACACCTATTATTGCTTGTGCAAGCGGCTTTGGCGTGCCTAAGGTCTGGTATGTATGTAGCCAACAGTGTGACTGGTACTATAATGTGGTGGTTATTGTGTGTGGTATTAGGGGCTATTGCTCAGTCATCTCCCTCTTTGTCTCATTTCCACATGGCGTGGAGTTCTTTCCATGTTCTAATTCTTCTGTATTTAGCCAGACTGTTGTTTGCTGTGGTTATGGCATTTTTTAGGGATAAAAGTTAATTTTCATTGCAAAGAGGGACTTTGCAATTCATTGCAATTCATCTGATCACTCTTCATGACATTCTGGAGTATATGCAAATTGCCATCTTCAACACTGAAGAAGCAACTTTTGTGGAGATCAAAACTTTTTACCACGACTGTATTGTTCAAATTTTGTGCAAATATGCCCCTGAAAATAGTTTGATTGTTCTTCATATGTGTATGTCAATTATTTTGTAGCTGCACCCGTTCTAGACCTATGAAGTTGTAAGAATGGAAATGGAAAAAATAAACAAATTTGCTACTGGTATTCGGTCAATATAGGCTAACTTTGTATACATTATTGTTGAGCAGAATTCTTTGTCTTTGAGACCAAATGCACTCTCTGCTATTTATCTGGATTTTCAATGGAGAGGGTCATGTATTTTTGGTCAAAAGCTCATGAAGGGTGATTTGAAAATATTTTTTATTTTAGAACCGGTCAACAAAGTTCACTGCCTCTCCATAATATATTTTGGTACATTACAAATATCCGTAGTATATTATAAGTGTTGAGTTTTAAAATAGGAACTCATACATAATATCAAATATTTCCTCTGTCCCTGATCTCATTTTAGTCTGGCATACCATGGATTTATGGTTTGGTTTTCATGTATTGTGGGTCCAAGCAGCTATGGTGGGATGATGTCCAGGATAGTGGTGTGTTTGTTTGTTTGTGCGGGTGGGTGGGTGGGTTTGGGTCTGGGTAAGGTTGTGTGGGTGCATTAAGAAGAAAACAAAGAAGAGGTGTTAAAATAGGTTATAAAATACCTATGTTGGATAGGGATGGTAGCTTGGAATTCATGCTTGCTTTATCAACTCTAGACAATGTCTGGTAGAATTTAATAACTAAAATAGACTACACTAGTTAAGGACTAAGCTTCATAGGATATTCTTGGACGCCTTTCACATGTGACAAGTGTCACACGTCTGAGGGCACACTACTGCACAACTTGTGCTATCTTCTGAGGCCCTGGAGGTCCCAAAGCTCCAGCTAATTATCATGGGAATAGTTGCTTTGGAAAGGCTGACAATTCCAAGAAAAGGTTTTCTCTCAAAACTGTTTTGGAAAAGGGGTCTTTGGGGAGAGATTGGGTTTGGCTTAACCTCTTTAAAGTCTGAATCTGTTGTCGTTGTTTTCATTATTAATAATATAATAATGAAAACAATAATTTATTTGTCCATGTCTGTAATAACACATGCATTTTATTAGCAAGAATAAAATAATTATACTTATTTAAAATACCCTCCACTGTGTTTTATAGTCATTATATAGTACATTAAGGGACAATAAATGATATGTTTGTGCTGTCCTTACTACTGCTGCAATCGCATACAAATAACAACCAGTAGATCCAATAATATAGTTATTCATTTAATGCTTTTGTCGGGAAAGCCTACTTTGAAGTTCTTAGGAGGTTTTGGAGAAAGTTCAAAGTATTTTTGTCAACCCACAGGACTGTAATCATTAGCTTGCAACTAGGTAGGTACACATGGTGTGATCAAACGCACCCACCACACACACAGAAAACATTGCTGGAAATGAATTGCCAGATATTTTATTTATCAGTGGTCTGGTAATGTCAATAATGCCTTGATTCAATAGTAGCTGGGATCTTATATTGTTTTCAACAGTTTGCGATGGACCCAGTGGAATTTGCAAATACTTTCAGAATTATTTGGCAAGCTACTGGTATCTCATTATCGACCTGTTGCTTTAGAATATGTTGTTTCTAATATGCTGCATATCATTGTAAATGGGATTCCTCTTAATCTCAGGCAGTAGGCTCAAACAAGTATGTTTATCTCCCAAGTCAGAATCAACCTTCCTCTCTCTGAAAGTCTGACCACTAGCAGCAATATGTCCTCATTCTTTATTGCTGGTCAACAAATGTGAACACATGCAATTTTTACCTGTTGAATACTAATATTTACCTTTTGAATACTTCCAGATAAACAAGCAGGTTTATTTACATCAATACTGAAGGGAAACAAAATAGTTTTTTCAATAGTAATTGTCTGTATTTTATATCACAAGAAAATATACAACATCATTTATCAAATGTGGAGGGTATTCCCACATGTATATTTATTAATTTATTTTATTTTACCAGCTGCTACACATAGCTTTGGTTGATGTAGATTCAATGACAAATCAGATCAATAAATAAAACCTAATATAGATCCTCATGATGTAGCAGGAACACATTAGAAATGATAAAACTGCAACTGTTCGTATCCAGTGGTGAGGTAAAAGTGGCAAGGTGAAGGTGAGGAAATTATCTTGCAGCTCATTTAAAGGTTGTATACATCGTAGAGGGAAAGAGAACACCTGTGAGTTCCTAAGAATCTTCTAAGTGTAAATGAAAAGGTAATTTGTTTCCCAAATGTGCAAATGGTAACAACCAGTTTTGTTTGAAGAATCTGCAAGGATTTTCCTGCAAGGATTTTCCTGCAAGGATTTACCTGCAATGATTTTCCTGCAATGATTTTCCTACAAGGATTTTCCTGCAAGAATTTTCCTGTAAGAAATCCTAATCTAACGAAGTAAGCAATAGGTACATGTGAAAACTAACAATTCTATATTGTAGCCTAGTTCAGCTTTTATAAGCTAATCAAAGTGTTTTTTTCTAGTCATCTTCATAGATGTTTTATTGAAAATGTCTAATTTACATAACTAACCAAGCTACTGTAAGTAGCTAGCTAGCACACTTTGTATCTAGCGATAACTTAAAAACTGTTTAGAAGAATTCTTCATATCCTAATATTTTTGTCAACCGTAAATCTCAGCATTTATCCCAAATTACGTTCTCAGGAAACTATTTTGAAAACCTAAATTACGTTCTATGCCAACCTATTTAGGGTGTTTTTACGTTTGAACTGCAAGTTTTGTTATTAGGCTATATTTGTACTTGAATTACGTTGCTCCGGTACATTTCGTTTAGCGGATTTATGCGAGAACATTTCATACATTCCATAGCGTTCGAAATTATATTGCAACATTCACAGTTAAGGTTAGGATGGAGGATACTAACGGTTAAGGTTAGGCATGAGGTTACTAACGGTTAAGGTTAGATATGACGTT
>JACXGM010011387.1:0-25078 GCA_016801145.1 Umbra pygmaea | reverse complement strand
CAAGGAGATCCAGGTACACACACACGTATGCCTCCCCAAGGAGATCCAGGTACACACACGTATGCCTCCCCAAGGAGATCCAGGTACACACACGTATGCCTCCCCAAGGAGATCCAGGTACACACACGTATGCCTCCCCAAGGAGATCCAGGTACACACACATTTATACCTTGCCCAGATTGTAATTCATTGATGCAAATTTTATGCTGCCTGCATATGCCATATATTTTATTTCCTTGTGAATGTTTGTTTATTGTGAACCGCTCGTACCCACTGTCAGATCCTGGCACGTGACTTCCTGGAGGAGTACATCTTCCTGGCTGTGGGGCGCGTGGGCTCCACCTCAGAGAACATCACCCAGAAGGTGGTGTGGGTGGAGGATGGTGACAAGAGGTCCTTCCTCCTGGATCTGCTCAATGCTACAGGTAGATACCTCCACTTTACTAGCACCTGACTCCACCCCATCACCCCTTTGTCTGTGTGTGGCTGTAACTAACTATTACTGGTACTGCAGGGTTTCTCAAAGCTCTTCCTGGGTTCTAATAGACTCCTGGGTTTAACTTTTTATTTAACCAGGTAAGCACGTTCTCATATGAATTAGTGCTTTCTGAGGATACTTGGATTGAGATGCCCGAGGACTTGAGAAATCCTGTTTGTCAATAGCCCATTTTTGTCTTATCAATATTTTGTCTTGATAGGATGAGCTAGATGGAATCTGCAAAGGCAATATTTCCCCAAATCAGCTGACATGATCTAAATTAATCCAACGCCTGAGCATTCTTAATTTTTTTGTCAATTAAATATGCAGACCGGGTTTCCGTTAGCCATAATTTGTCAGCTTTCGACAAACTCTAGTGTGGCCAAAAAATGCCCTGTTGATTGTGAACATGTAGACCGTTTTCATTCAAGGACCGCTGTGATCTTGTGGCTATGAGGTTAATAGAAATGCTAAAATTGAAGGTTAATTAGATGCGGTAGAAATGGGACTTTTGAAAGTGGGTGAGTTTATTTAACATTAAAGTCTTTCTGACAATGTTTGTAAAGACAATGAAAAAACAAGGCAAGGTGTTTGATATGCTTCCAAAATATTCTGCCTGTTTCTGGCTTGTTTGTAATAGGCTAGGCTACGTTTGCGTTTTAGTTCTACAACACTGGAAGTGAATCGGGTCCTCTTAGATGACATACAAGCATCCAGTCATTGCCATGGGAACTGCAGAAGAAGCGATTACAGCAGCTACAAAACTAACCTTTAGGGTTTAAAGTGAAGGGCCATATTAAGTTAGATACACAGCCATTTCCTCCTTAATTATAAATACATGGTGTTTTTTCTGTTCTGTAAAGATTAGTTACCATTCTGACTAAAGGCTTCAGTGTGGATGAGCAGTGTGAAAAAGAATCAGCCCTCTGGGCGACATGTGGTTGGATGAACCATGTGCCCATCCCTCGCCATTCTGTCGAAGGAGTTACCGAGCTGCCGACAAGGCAGGGTTAGTGGGAATTGGGAAGTCAGGAAAATGGGGAGGGGGTAATAAAACAATTACCATTACTTTGTGTGAATCTGACAATAATTGAAAGTATAGGGGTGTTTACCCTAGGGGCCTTTTACCCCTGTTTTTTAGGCAGGAAATTATTGTCAATGAGGCAATCATCTCATTTAGCATCTGGCTAATGATTAGATCCTTTGGGTAAATACACAGAACCCAAGGTTTATTGATAACCATAATGTTGGTCCAGTGTTAATGATAATGCTAAAAGACCTGATTAAATATATAATTTATAGTCTTTTTAACAAATAATTGGACAGTGTTTCATTGGAGGACTCAGTTAATCCAAGAGTTTCCTGTAAAATAAAATGTGAGGTTTTATGCTTTACTAAAACAAATGGTTGGTTACCATTTGAGGAAATCTGGTTATTAATAATTAGCCAAACCCAACTGCAGACAAGTCAGTCTTATAGGACCACTTAGCAGATTCCACAGCCTGCCCGATGATAGTAAAGTTCCTTAATAAAACGGGCTAGAAATGAACTAAGTTTGTTATAAACACTAAAAGATTGGTAACAATTTAGCTGTGATTTCCTATTGATTGCAAAGTTATTCTGTTTCCCATATTTGCCTAGCTTCCTTCAGTTGGTCGTAAGCCGGGTTGTTGTCAATGGGCAGTTGTTTTTGAATGCCACTCATTTTCTTAAGTTTAGATATGAGGCAAGGAGTTTTAACTCCATATTTTTAGCAAACATATGTTGGCCATGATAAACTGACCCTACCCTCAGAGCCATGTACACAGAGTTCAGGAAACTTTCCCTCATGGTGACACTTAAAGTTCCACATTTTGAGGGGTTGTTTGGTGCTGTCATGGTACGAATTGACATTGGCTATCTCAAACGGATGTTGCTGAACTCTGTGTTGGCCAGCCTCCCCCTGTAATGTCACTTGTGAACTGTTGAAACTGCAATAAGTTTATGGCCGGGTTTGGTTTTATCCAAAGTCATTCCGAGCGAGGTTCAGGACAATGCAGGTGAAAACATAGAAAAACCTGGTAAGTAGGAATTTATTATTACTTAAGTGGATGTAGAAGCTTGTATCTCATTTCATTTTTTCAGTTCCTTTTTGATTTTTTTTTGCTTGGCCTGTATTGGTTACCCACATTAGTTATCCATTTGTGTCCGGAGAAGAAGTTTCCTTTGGTTCTGATCAGCCATCAGTTGTCATTGTGTTGTCATTGTGAAGTCACTCATTATTCATTGTGTTTAAGACCCTTCTCATGTGTGGGCATTGATTTTGGAATTGGGGACAGTTTATTTGATTAGCACCCATTAACACCTGCTACTGTGAACCTATACTTAAAAAAAAGTGGTAGCTTGCACATTTCTTTTCTTCAGATTTTTTTAAATAAATTATTTTTTCTACCATACAGAATAAAGTTTGTTTTAACAGGGCTCAGGGCTTGACATTAACTCCTTTAACCACTTGACAAATGTATTTTTTTTAGTGAAGTAAGCTGAGCTGCCCCCCCCCCCAAGGTGTTAATGTAATGTATCCTCAATATATTGAGCCCCAAATATTTTGAATGTGTTTGTTCTGGAGACTCCATGTCCAGGCCTATTTAGTATTACTGGAGGATATTCAAAGTACCAAATAAAGGGATACGCGGTTTATTCGTTGAATTCAACAGCATGCGAAAAGTGTATTACCACCATGAATCTCATTACGTATTAGCATTCAAGTTGTCATTGCATTCTAATGTCAGATTAATGTGGCAGTTGCCTGATTGCATGCATGTTTGAATTCCATTCTAGTTTGCTGAAGATGGATTATTGATAAAGCCCATGTCCGCAGAGTGTCGTAATGGTTCTCCTAATAGCATGTGGTGTCACTATAATTGGAATTGCATCATGAATTGATACGGAAATCATGCAAAAATACAAAGCCTGATCACAAATGAAAAACAAACTGACTGGGAAAACATTACCAGTGGGGGTAGAGAGACGAGCGATATTGACAATATTTGTATGATAAATCACGTCTTGGTTGTTGTATGTGTATGTATGGTTGTTCTATTTCACTAGACCCTATATAGGAACATGACCCATTGATTCTTAATGAGTAACAAGCCTGTCAACCATTTGCACCTAACTCTTAATAGTTGGACAAAAATATTAAGTATTTTGAACTGCGCATGACAAGTGGACAAACATTGCCTAAGTAATCTTGAGTGAATAGTTGATTTCTTTTTCCATCTCCCTGCCAGTGTTACCAAAATTTTAGTTTTAGGTCATGTTGTAAATGTGATGGCACTCAGGGCAGCTGACGGGGGGACAACCGGGTATGTTGTCCCGGGCCCAGTCCTGAGGGGGGCCCCACATTTTTTTTTAGCACAGTAATTTGTTTTACCGGTGGGCCCAAAATGTGGAGTTTGTCCCGGGCACACAGATTCCTGTCAGCAGCCCTGATGGCACTTCATATTCAGTTGAGTCAGTGCTTTTAAAGGGATATTTCACCGATTAGCATTAAGCTTTGTATCAGTAGAAACCCGTTAGTATTTTCGAATGACCTTGCTTCCCTCCCTCATGTCCCCCTGAGACGAGAAATATCTCTATTGTGTGTCTGGAAAAATGCCTCAGATGATGCAAAAAACGTTGTTTTGCATCGTCTAAGGGAATTCTTTCCAGACACACAATATATTTATGGATTCTTGGTAGGGGTGCAATGGATCGGATCATTTTTTGGATCAGCAAAATAAAAAATAATTGGAATTTGGGTTAGTTGTTTTCAGAATTTTCAATGGTTATGATGAGCAATATGAGAGAGAAATGTGGTTAATATTGATCGTTGTTTAGGTACATTAAAGCACGGTAAACCTTTTCCTCGCCATAGGAGCCAATGAAGAAAACTTTAACATGAGATTACTTCTATAATGGTTGGATTTCGGTTTAGTTATTATGACAGGCTTAAGTGTTCATAACAAGATATGGCCATGAGAAATTTGGTGATGATTGACCATTGTTTAGGTACATTAAAACCACGTTAAGCTTTTTCACATTAAGCGTTTTAGTATGTCCCGAATGTGATGGGATGTCATAAGGTGACTCAAATACTTTCAGCATGTGTTTAAAGTCCTCCTTTTGCACAACCGAATATGGCCTCATGTCTGCACCTATAAACACACCGATAGCGTTTGTGATGGCTTTAGCCCGGTCTGATAATTGCTTAAATGCCACGGTGATAAGCGGTTGTTTTGCAGCTTTCGTTTTCACTCAGTGAAACACTGGGGTGATGTCGCATCAAATGCGTAGCCATGCGTGATGTTTCCATTCTCATATCGCTTTCTTGTGCCACAGTGCCTACACACTGTCACGGTTTAATCCACTAACCTCTTTCCTTCATCATTATATTTAACAGGGAAACCAAAATGCTCCCATACAGGGGATTTAAATGATGCGGGGAATTCAAGCTCCTCCGTTCCTCCGCTCGCCATGGCCATGGTGTGAGCGGACTGAACATGCGCACAACTTTTTTTTCAGAAATCAAACCGCGGTGTGTGCCAAACCAAAGATATTGATCCAAACGGATCAATGACGATCTGTTGCACCACTAATTCTTGGTGTCTCGGGGACATGAGGGAAGCACAGTCTTTCGAAAATATTACCAGGTTTCTACTGATACAAAGCTTAATGCTAATCGGTGAAGTATCCCTTTAAGAGTAATTAAGTTGGCTACCTTTTTTTTTTTGATGGCACCATGGCCATTTTCCAGGGAGTTAAGGCCATCACAAAAATACCTCCCTGAATACAGATTAAAATGTACTGTTTTACCTTAAATTCCCTGGTTTCTGTGACGCAGGAAGAAGCTATGGATTGCTTGTTTCCCGGAATTACAAACATGAATGTTAATCACAGTACTTGTGCTTCAGAAAATAGTTGTTTTTGCGCTTGGACAAGTAAAAAAACAGATTTACTTGTCTGAAGGACAAGTGGCCAATAAAGTTAATGTCAACCCCATGCACTGCTAGTGCCTCAATATGGAAAGCTAGTTTAATTGTCATCCATGCCCTTTGCAAAGATTGAGGAAACTTAATGCAAGTTGTGGCATCTGATGGATTTGACACTTTTTGTGATTTATAATTGTCAGAATTTTAAGAAAAATAATTAGGCTAAATGAAGTGTTTGTGTGAAGCCTTTTTTCTTAGTGCTGTTAAATCTGAACCTTTTGAAGAAAGAGCCACTGTATACCAATTACATTTTAAATGTGCACTGTATATTAATTACACTTTAAATGTGCACTGTATACCAGATACACTTTAAATGTGCAGTGTATACCAGATGCACTTTAAATGTGCACTGTATACCAATTGCACTTTAAATGTGCAGCTTTTTCTTTGCCAGAGCCTCCATCTCTTAGCAACACTGTTTCCTCCCACCAACCCCTGGTGATTAACACGCTCCCTCTCCAGACACAGGGGGTAGTGGTTGATGTTTTCATACCTGTAATGTCACCTGGGCTTTGTTCTGGAGGCTACTGAACAAGCTCGGAACCATGCACCTAGAAATGCTTCAAATAGACTTGATCTGGTGTATTATTTAGACTCTGTCAGAGGCATGTTTGTTTTGCTCTGTCTATTTCTGTGTTCCATAAAGCTGTGTTCTTTTTAATGCAAGACTGGTTAAGCTGTGAATGACCTCCCCCCTGCTCCCCAGGTAAGGACTCGCTAACACTCGTGTTTGTGGAGACCAAGAAAGGAGCGGATGCCCTGGAGGACTTTCTGTACCGTGAGGGCTACGCTTGCACCAGTATCCATGGAGACCGATCCCAGAGGGACCGAGAGGAGGCGCTGCACCAGTTCCGCTCAGGACGCTGCCCCATCCTGGTCGCAACAGCGGTGAGTAGCAAGCAGGGTCATGAAAATGTAAACACGATGTTAGACAAATTATTGCTTCATTCAACATCTGAGCAATGTTTGATTTGGTCTATACAGTACTCATGTGAAGATATGTTGCTAATGTGATGGAATCTGTGCTACAGTAGCTCTATGGCCATGGACCATGGACTTCAATGCCAGTTGCTTGATTTGGAATATGATTTTTTGATGTTGGCATTGTGCAAAGTGAACAAACTTTTTAAACAAGATGGACAATAATGATGGCTTCTATTTTGTACCAGGTGGCTGCCCGTGGCCTGGACATCTCCAATGTAAAGCACGTCATCAACTTTGACCTGCCCAGTGACATAGAGGAGTACGTCCACCGCATTGGCCGTACTGGACGTGTAGGCAACCTTGGTAAGGATCTACTATATTATAGACTCAGCATGTTAAATAACTATCATGACTCTGCCTAACTGGCCTACCTACCTGGTCGGTGTTTGAACCTATGTGACCTAGCTGAACCGTGCTTATAGAGTAACTCTCACTCTCGATTCCAGAAGTCCAACTGTAAATACATTATGGGATTGGACCAAAGGTTACAACTGCACTACAAAAATGTGGCTTGCACCACTATTAATATTCATTAGCCACATTTTAACCTCCTGACGCCAACTTGTTTTATAGAAACCCTGATATCTCGAAGGCAGTGGACTTTACACAGGACTTTTCCCTTGGGTGACAAATAAGCACCATTTAAAGTGCTTCTACAAGATTGGGCTGACAGATCGGAAACAAGAGAAACCAAAAACCAGAATTTTGTACTAAAAACCCACAATATGACATTAGCAATTAATTGTCCAAATGAATGTCCAGAATAAAAGTGCTTCACGATAACTGACTCAATTGAGGACTAATTTTTTTTGAGTCGCCATTTAAACCAGGGTTGTCCAATGTTTTAACCAGCACAGCGGGATAAGGAGGTGCAAATTCAAGACGGGTTAGGCTCAGACACGTTTAGCAAACTTGCTGTTCGCCTTTATTGCAAAACCTATACCAGTTGTGATTAGGTGGTATAGGAGTTACCTGGAAATTTTGTTTTAGAACTTGTGTGTAACTTTGTGAACCTTTATTTCCCGCAGGTCTGGCCACGTCGTTCTTTAACGATAAGAACGGAAATATCACCAAGGACCTTCTGGACATCCTGGTTGAGGCCAAACAGGAAGTGCCCTCCTGGCTGGAGAGCCTGGCCTATGAACACCAGCACAAGAGCAACACCCGCGGGCGCTCTAAGAGGTATGTAAAGATGTCTCACTCATACCGCGTCAATGTTGGGTACATTAAGTTAACATGTAATTAACTATTACAGATGAATAGTGGCCCTAGACCGTTTAAAATGCTTACTCTGAAAACGGAGCCAGTTTCTACCTTAACAATACTTGATCTGCAACGTTTAGATATTCAAGGGTGCAAACATCACCTTTTAACAGAATTCAGTTTGTACATCAAAATAGATCATCCACGTAAATTGTGTAGATCTGCAATAAAAATATTTTGTTTGGGTGGGGGAGTTGGGTCTCATTAGTTCTGGACGGTATGACCAAAAATGTATATCACAGTATTTTTTAAAATTAAACCGGTTTCACGGTATATGACGGTATTTAATTTTTTTTCCATGCATAATCACGGGTTCCCAGTATTTTCTACTGGCTAAGATAGGAATTATTGCAGTAGATTTGTACAGTTTCTGGTTTTCCAAGACGTGCTTGCGGCTAAGGTGGTGGAGCAAATTGCTTGTATCCGATGTTGTGAGTAGAATTTACAGCTGTTGCACCAAATAAAAATAAGACTAGTCGTACTTAAGTCCACCGTAAGCAACGCGCGTCCGTGAAATCAGAATATTAGTGATAGTTGCTACGTGAGATGACTCACAGTGTAACCCTATGGGGCGAATATGCTATCTTGAAATAAATCGCTTATTTTCACTATTACCGGCACATGTTATTATCAACGTTTGTCAATATGTAATAGGCCCTTACAGAAATATTCCAGTGCATATTTACTTTCTATATTGTAAATGGGCCTTTAAAATTGCTCATTGTAGGGAGTGAACATGTTGCCTAATAAGTCTCTGAGTAGTGTTTACCTTTTCTCTTCAGTCTCCCGAGTCCTGACATAGCTAACCTTCGTAGTTCATCCATCGCCGACGACAGGTTAAACTTACTCGATGGCAAAAATGTAACTAGTGCTGCAATGTAATGTACTGCATTGTTAGGCTATTAGTATTATTAACAGACATCGATAAACCCTTCCCATGTTGTAGCCTAAAAAAACACATTCATTTCACATACAGCTCCCTCACTTTTCTGGTTCACGGGGGAACTTGTAATTTTCTTCCCCGCTTCCCGGTCTTTCATTGCAGCCAAACGTGCCACAGTTGTGAATTTTTTTTCAGTGATTTCTGTAATTTAAAAAAATAATGTATTACATTTCTTCCACTTCGCTACACTATGTCAATGGGAATCAGCTGAATGTTGGGCTCCAACATGGAGTCCACAAAATACGTGACCACCTCGAAACCAATCGCATAACAGGATAGCTCAGAACACTCAATTCCCTAGTTGGCCATACTCACTCTATTATATGGCTCTGTTTTAAACGTTCCAACGTCGCCCCCTGGCAACCGTTTCGTTCAATAAGCCATAAAGTATAAAAGAAAAGCTAACATTAAAATACTTGCATTACATTGGCTTAAAAATATATTATTTTCATGTAATCATAAATTCCACTAATAATAAATAGATCCCTAAATTCGATGTGCCTGCAAGAGAATTGTAAATAGCTAATCCCCTTTACTAATTGTTCTGAGTTACAAAGCCAAATAATGCGCGTGTTTGCTGTGGTGTACTACAGTACGAAAAATACATGGAATTGGCTGCTTTAACCAACTTTAGTTAGACAAAACAACTAACATTGTCCTAACTTGAGAAAGATAACAGAAAATATATTCACAATTTAGCATGAGGAAGGGCAGTGAAGCGTCAGTCTTAACAAGCATTCATTTTCAATACTGTAGTGATGGAAAACAATGTTTTGGGATGGATCGCACAGCTGAAAGTGACTGATTTAAGATTTGTTTGTAACGTAGTTAGTACTGTTTTAACAAACAACACGTTGGCTATTTCCAGGAATTTGATTGATTATCCATGTAGTTCGCTGCTAACGTAAATAATGTGCCCTGTATCTTCGATTGAACAAAAGGGTCTTTCTCCAAAGAAATTACAGCTAAATCTTAATGCCATTAGAGAGTCAGAAAAACAATAGGCTACATTTCAAATAATTTATATAAATCAGCATCTTGCTGTACCTGCTGGCTACTAGGCGTAGCTCATTGAGAGCTTACGCCCGGCTGGTGAAACAGGTATAAATATCAAGTCAGACGTAAAGGGCATTTTAGGTCGGAGGTACAGTAGGACCTATATATCCAGCTGGTGCAACCAGCCCCTGGGCACTACTGTTTACCCTCCCCACGCCTCGCAGTCGCACCATGCGTGTTTAGAAGCGCAACACTGAAAAGGGTCTGAACTGAAACAGTGTTGCGCAGCGTAGCATTCCGGACGTTATGTATTCAAATACACCGGTATCGCGGTATATAAAAAATTCATATCATAACAAAAATAAACACCGGTATTCGGTGTGAACCGGTATACCGCCCAGCACTAGGTCTCATCTAAGTCATCTGCCAGTAAGCGGAACACATTTTTCTTTTGTGAATCTACTTCACCCTGTGGAGATATTTTTTCCCTGTTTGGCCACCCTGTGTATGAACATCTTCCTGTCTGCTTTCGTGCTGGGCCGGCTAAACTGGGGTGCTGCTTGATAGACCATCTCATGTCAGAAACTCTTTTAGCTGCTTCAGGCAGTTACATACACTTTCAGGCAATGATGAACACAGATGTTAAAGAGCAACTTGCAGGTTGAATTGATAACTGAATTAATTGTTAGTGTTTTCAGGAAGGGGTCTTTTAAAAACACATGTAAGAATTTCTACACAAAACAAAGCAGGATTTTGATGAAAATGTGCCCATAATAAGCCTGGCTCCGCCCGGCTAGCAGCGCATCATATGACGTAGGCCGAGGCAAATACGAGCTGTGATTTGCTCTTTCATTGCGTTTGTCGATGTAGTTAGAGCAGTGGTGAGAGTGCGAGATGTAGAGTAACTTTTACAGTAGCCATAATCGTAGCAGCTTAGTTTCACTTTCGGTTTCATCCGTAATTTGAGCATGAATTTGACAGACTACCTCGCGTTACGTCACTTCCGATTTGTGATGTATAGAGCCAGATGTTATTGTTAATTACAATTTTATCTCTAAATATCATTTTTGGCAGTTATCTATTTCTCCAATCTAGTTGTTTGTCATTACTGTACACTGTTCTATATTGAGGTGTCCAACCTGCAAGTTGCTCTTTAAGCAGCTAGGTTTTTTGTAGCTTAAGGTAGTTGGCTAAGTTAGTGTTGCACCCTTGAATAACTCAATTTTTGTTCTTTTGCAAAATTTATTAAAGCCCTGGTACCATTACAACAAATCAATGGGACATTTTCTAGCGCTACCTAGCTGTTCTCTGACTCAACCCAACAACACAAGAATCTCTGAGTTCTCTTACTTCAAAATCATGTTATTTTTAAAGAAACAGTGCAGAATTTTCCCCAAAATACATATCAATAGCATAAAACATGTTTTTTTAATTAGTAAGAATTCAATAAAATGTCACTTGTAATTTGTCTTTTCACAAATACATCTTAAATTCTAATAGATGTGGCTGAGTTTGTTATTGTTAATACTGCTTCATATTTGATGTCCCCTTTAATGATGTTTTTGCTGTAAGATTACATTCATTCTAGGGTAAGTATTTCTCCTGTATCTTCATGCTACAATCAACTCTAAATTTTAAAGCTGATATGATTTTTAAAAATCCTGGGACGGGGCTGACTTTTTGTCACCTTATTCACCCCAATTAGTTTGCACCCCTGGGTATTATTGTATTCAAACAGACATCACGTTTTTAAAAGAAGCTCACCAAAAGATCTTAAACTGTGAGTGTATACTCTGTGCTCCAGGAAATAGGCCTACAGAATGCTCTGTGAAACGTAGTATTTATAAATGAGAAGTTAGTCAGTAAGCAAGTAGTTGTTTATTCAGTGCATTTAAACATGTTGTCAAGGAAACAATATCTAGCATTCTATGCTGCACAGAATGTAATACTGTTTCACATATAGCCTACAATATTTGTACTGTACTGTTTCGATACAACTTTTCTGATAATTAAATAAATATGATGCATATGAAGCGATTACCCTTGCATACATTGTAATTCTGTACCAGCATAGAATTTTAGATATTGTTTCCCTGAAAACCCAAAATATTTGAGATATCTTACCTTAACCTAATTTTAAACTTAACTTAACCCTCACCTCAGTAATGTAACATTTTTGGCTAAATCTAACCTTTCACTACTGCCTAAACTTAAAACTAACCAATAATGCCTGAAAAGGAAAGTACTCTAAATTGTAACCCTAAACTTAATTGTAACCTTGGCCCTAAACATAACCCCTAAGCCAGAAATTGAGTTCATGGGGACCATCAAAATGTTTTAATATGGGCATTTTTGTCAGGTATTACTGTCCTTGTGAAGACTTCTGGTCCTAATACAATCTGTTACACACACACACACACACACACACACACACACACACACACACACACACACACACACACACACACACACCACAAATCCCTATTTAAAGGGATTTGTTTCTGACACAACAGGAACTAAAAACTCATCTGCGCGTTGGGTAATTGTGACTGGAACCGTAAAGTGACTGGAACATCACCGCAACATTTTTGAAAATACAAACTGTTAGTTTCAAAACTTCCTTTGAATTCAGTCAATTGAAGAAAGAAACAGGACAAATATCAAGAAGTCAATAGTGCCTCCCCTGAATTTAGTTGTATTTTCAAAAACGTTTCAGTAATGTAACCTCTGTGACATTCACCAGCTTTTAAAATTCAAATTTTTTTATGTTCTAGATTTTTTATCGTGGCACAGTTTACATGTTCCATTCTTCAGCACCACAGTTAATGAACAACACAAGCGAAAGATCTTTCAGTGACACTGACAGACTGTTCCTTGCTATTTCTGTGTTTAGGTTCAGCTCGGGTGGCTTTGGAGCCAGGGACTACCGTCAGACCAGTGGCGGCGGCAGCACTGGAGGTTTTGGGGGCCGTGGTGGCCGACAGCCCAGTGGACATGGAGGAAACCGTGGCTTTGGCGGTGGTGGAGGTAAGGACCTTTCTCAAACCTCACATTGGGACACAAATTTCACTACAAATATTAAAATTGGTATATTCCACAGTTTTTTTAAGATGCAACACAAACAACAGATATTTTATTTCCCATCATGCTCCAGAAAATAATCATACACACTTCACCACACTGGCCTGATGTCCTCATTTCCCATCACAGGTGGCTTCGGAGGCAACTTCTACAGCAGTGACGGCTATGGAGGAAACTACACCCACCAAGGGGGGGTGGACTGGTGGGGCAACTAAACATTCCAGTCAACCTTATCCTCCACCTCCACCCTCCCACCCCCACCATCGCAGTGGGCGTCGCCACGCCAAACTCACTGATATGGAAACCACATGTGTAACCTATGCCAGACTATATAAAACCCAGTGTAGCTTCCAAAAAAGACTCTGCAGTACATTACCAGTTGTGATTCTCTGACCGCTTTTCCCAAAAAAATGGAGCTGAGAGCGAGAATGACGGGGGACCGTGAAGAGCTGGAGCTACTGAGCGCTCCTAGTGACACCTAGCAGTGCCATGCTTCAGTCATTGTGCGGTCGCCGTAACAACAAAAGCTTTTGACTTTTTTTTCTTTACTACAGTTGCTTTTTTCCATTTGTAACAAGAACTGAGGATCGTTTAATGTACTGTGCCTTTAAAAATTAGGTAGTTTCTATTATTTTAAATGTCATAGTTGGCTAAAACTTTGTCATCGTAAACTAAACATTTTTCTTTCTGGTTTGTTTTCAGGTTAAGTGTTTTTGTTATTTTATTTGGAAGGCAAACAAAATAGGCTTGAACTAAATATCAAACCTTGGCAAACACTGAGATGACATGACTTTTGAGTGAGTCATTCGTCCATTTGAGCTTCAAATTTGTCACAGGGTAATATGATGGCTGAAACAAGCTCCAACCGCATTTTTCAGCCATACTAGGAGAATTCCACTAGAGGTTTTCAAACCCTTTTGTGACAAAAGTGCACTTCAAGGAAAAAAAAGTAGAGTTCAAAATATGTTTCGCTCACTCTATCCTGGAGAGGAATATGGTAGTCTTCACTAAACGAGCCATTCCAGTTCTACGATCTTAATATTTTAAAATTGAATATTAAAATGTAAATACATGATATTTGAGCAACTCGATGCTTGAGTGTCAATTCCCCACTTGAAAATTGACTTATATTGAAGCAGCTGGTGAAGCAACGTTTCTAGCTGCCTGGTGGGTGAAGTTGTTTTTGATTTAGCTTTTTTACTTGAAAACGTTTGGAGGAAAGCAATTGATATATATACCTCCGACAGAATGTTTCTTAAAATTATCAACAATTCTAACATGGCACTTGCCATATTGAAAGTGAAGTTCGAATGGTTGCCATAGGACCACACAGTAACCTGGGTGGCTTTGCTTTTTGCCAAGGCCATCCCAGGACGAATTACGCATGCAAGTGTTGTTGTTTTTTGGTCAAGGAGTTTAAAAAAAAATGCAAAAGGAAATTCTGCAGCAGGCTTTTACTTCATTACAAAATGTTGTTCTCTTACACCTTTATTTCGTTATCTCTTTTTCAAGCTGCGTTAGAATCCGAAGGACATTTTCGGATTTTACTGTTAACAACTGTACAAGCTCTTTCCCCTCAGTGCGCCAGGATGAGCAGGGAGGTCATAGGTCAGAACTGAAGGGTCCGTGGTCAGTAGAGCATTGGTAATGTACAAGCGAGCAAACTGAAATGCGCAGTGCGCAAACATGTAGCAAAGGATGATTGAAAGTGCAGCTTATTTTCTCAGTGCACCACCATTTTAAGAGTCAATGAAGTTTCCTGTGTATGCTGGCTGGTGAATCTAGCCCACGCGACCCGGCCAAAGACGGGGCTACTTTATCTATCCTTTATTACTGACAAAGAACCAATGCAGCTATTTTTCCCTTTTGTGGGGGTAAGGCTATGTGTATTATGTAAAATCACTGGCCAATTTACTACTATAGCTGGCATTCAGGCATCCTCCTTATTTAGGAGGGAGGCCCAACGTTGTCAAGAAAATGGCATTTAACGTAAGTGCAATACATACATATATATTCTCAAAGTGTGTCGTGCCTTGACATTTTGAATTAATAACAGTGACATAATGGTGGTTATGAAGCGGATGCACTGACAGTATTGTGGTAACTTTAAAGATTGAATGGTGCTACCTAAGTTAGGTCTAGGCCCCTTGGGGATGTTACTTAATGCCCATCAAGTTTTACAGAAACGTATTTTATTGCACATCTAGAGTTTTATATAAATGTCTTCTTGAGTGCGTGTCCTTTAAGCTTCCGAATTTTGTGTGAGGAGATTGTGAGAAACGCAGCTTGTTTACGAAAGGGGAAGGTTTATCACTTTTTAAAACCAGGATTTATTTGGGACCAGGGGTTAGTACAGTAGCATTCTGGGAATTTAGCTATTTGCACACAGATTACTAGATTCTACTTTTGCTGCTAGTTTGTGTAATTTATTAAGTAAGCATTTTTGAGAAATATTTATTTTTATAAGCCTAAAAAGTGATAGTTTAAGAAACTTGACCAAAAGACAGTATAAAAACACTGGCACTTGAATGTTGAATGTCACCGGTATGCGTGGGAATTTATATTTTTCGGGGTAGTGTGAGCTTTTTAATGTCAGTCATATTGGACTCAATATCAAAATCCACACCTGTTACTACTACTGGTTCTGGCCTCAGGGCCACAACGTCTAATCAACTGTAACCTTAACGTTTAATTGGCAAACAAAATTAGAAACAAACAACCAATGCCAAGGTTTGGATAATAAAAGTGATCAAAATCATTTTCTAAAAAATAATGTACCAATGCAAAAAAGTGTCCAGATTCTCTCCAATTCAAATTTTCTTTGTGTTTGAGTTTTCCTCCCCCAGCGAATGTCTGGCACATTGCAATCTTAAGGAAAAAAACATGTGGTTCTGCTCTGTATTTGCATATTTGAGCCTCTGTGTGTGTTCAGTGGAGCGTGGCCAGTCTGGGAAGGGTCCACACGTCTTACAGGAACAGTGACTGACTGGGTATATGAGGTCTGGATGAGTGAACTGTTTAGAGGAAATTAAAAAAATGATATAAGTCTGCCAAGGGGGTAGGTTGGAGTGCTTCTGGCTGGCCAGACTCTGCCCTGAACGTCACAGTCGCCTGTTAGTATTTGCTTTATGTATTAGTTTAGAGGCTGTGCACTGCACGAGAAAAGACTTCTGTGCATTTATTGTATAATTTTACCAAAATTAAAAGTTTGGACTTGCAAATAATTTATTCTTGTTTTTCGTCTTTAATTGTGTGTACTATTAATGTTCTCTATTATGCACCATTGTGTAATTGAAATTATCTGCATCACTCTATTGACTCAAGATTCAGTCATCACTAATATCCTATTAACACTTCACAGATGTCTGTAGAGGCACCTGCACTAATAATAATAAGTTTATTTAATATAGCACCTTTTACAGACAGTCACAAAGTGCTTCACATTAAGAACATGACAACAATACAGTGAGCTTCATTAAAAAATAAAGGGACTAAAACAATTGGTTATAAAATCAAAACTAAAACAGTAATTTACCAACATGAGACAAAAGCCAATTTAAACAAGTGTGTCTTCAGATGATTTTTAAAAGCATCAACAGAGACAGCAGAATGAAAAAGCAGTTGGAAGGGCGTTCCACATGTTTGGAGACGCCGCTTCAAAAGAGCGGTCACCTTTGATTTTAAAACGAGATCAAATCTGATCAACTCAATCAAATTTATTTATAAAGCCCTTTTTACAACAGCAGTTGTCACAAAGTGCTTTGACAGACACCCGGCCTGAGACCCCCAAAAGCAATCAACACAAGTGATGCACAACTGACTTAGTTTCACAGTAGGAAAGTTTGATCGGCATCCTAGGGCACCAACTTGCGATGATCACTGAAGTTTGTAGCAATCTGCAAATTGTTCTAAATCTATTTTGAACATTAAAACAATTGCAAATGTTTTATTCTTTTATGTTCATTTCATGTAACAAACTGTGGGAAGTTCCTAGGGGGTGCATACTCCTGAAGGCCTTAAACTGTACACTACTTGTCACATTTCAAAACAAATGTGATAGTCAAAATATGATTCTGGTTTCATCATTAGGATACTAAATTAATGGCTGCTGAAAATCTAGCTTTATTAATTACAAATCAGCCATTTGCAACCTTGGTGAATTTCTTTTAAACCCATTGACCGGTAGTGTAGTTTGTGGGTATTTATGTATACATACTGTGCCTGTATCCTATTAAACCCCTTACCTGAAGTTACATCTGGAAAAATGAATCTTTATTGAATCATATGAATATATTACTTTCTACAAAATGTTATAAAAACAAACCAAATTATACAAAAGCCACACACACACACACACACGAGTCCTTGAACAGAGTGGGTTAATACTGGGCTGGAACAGAACACAACCCGCCCTGTAGCTCTCCAGGAACAGGCTGGTGACGACGGTTACGGGACAGGACCTCTGTGCTTATTGGTCTGTAGCTCTCCAGGAACAGGCTGGTGACGACGGTTATGGGACAGGACCTCTGTGCTTACTGGTCTTTGGATCATAGTTGATTGGTATGTCTTCTAAATTGATGTTTGGCCAGAAGTCTGGATTGGCTTTGTACCATTTCACTAATCAAAAATATAAAGTAAGACCGTTTATAGTAATGATAGGCTGGAATCTGTTACATTAGGAAAATCATTTGATGTAAAAAGAGGAACAACAGACATCCTTTTGAACTCCCACCTTGCAAACAAATCATTGATTCACACAAATAAAAACCCTTTAATTCAACCCTTTTGAATGATGACAGCAGTATTTTTAAAGTGCTTGGGCATGTATATGAGTGGATCATGTTATTTCTAAAGTGCTTGGGCATTTATATGAGTGGATCATGTTATTTTTAAAGTTCTTGGGCATGTATATGAGTGGATCATGTTATTTTTAAAGTGCTTGGGCATGTATATGAGTGGATCATGTTATTCTTAAAGTGCTTGGGCATGTATATGAGTGGATCATGTTATTCTTAAAGTGCTTGGGCATGTATATGAGTGGATCATGTTATTCTTAAAGTGCTTGGGCATGTATATGAGTGGATCATGTTATTCTTAAAGTTCTTGGGCATGTATATGAGTGGATCATGTTATTCTTAAAGTGCTTGGGCATGTATATGAGTGGATCATGTTATTCTTAAAGTGCTTGGGCATGTATATGAGTGGATCATGTTATTCTTAAAGTTCTTGGGCATGTATATGAGTGGATCATGTTATTCTTAAAGTTCTTGGGCATGTATATGAGTGGATCATGTTATTTTTACTTGACAAAATTCTGCAACTTTGAATGAGGGTCCTTAAGGTCTTTAGTCTGTGATTTAGCTGATTCCTGCCGCAGAAAATGTTGGGAATCGTTACAGTAGAGCGATTCAACCTACTGTTAAAATGAATGTCAATAAGAGGAAGGGACAGAGTAATACCAGATGATGTACCTGTCCTTCTGATGCCCTCTGTCCAAGACACGGCAGGCTTCCAGCCCAGCCTCTGCAGCTTCTCACAGTTCACTGGGTATCTCAGATCAACCGCTGGCCTTTAGGGATCAAGGGATTCAATATCAGTGTCTTAGCAGGTAACCCCAGACTGTCTTTGTCTTGCTAAGCATGTTATCACCATTTCTTCCCCCTCCCTATGGGTCTTGTCTGCATTTCCCCTTTGACCTTCTCATTGGTGTGTCCACAGCAGGTGCGGGATGGTCGAAGAACGTTCACATGCTTCCTCCAAGCACATGTTGCCAAGCCAGTCCGATTCTTATCCCACTGCTTGTTCAACAGAGAAGTCACCGCGGGTTGCACTGTACCAATTTGAGCTTTACCATACTGAACCCCCAGGCATCGCTGGAATGCCACAAACAGGATACTAACCCTGGTCACTGCGACACAGTTGTCCAGCGACACAACAACTTAGACCACCACGCCAAGCAGAGGCGCCATATCGTCACCAGTTATTTTTTTTATTTCCCCCCTCCCAATCGTTCTTATCCAATTTCTTATCCCCACTAACCCTGCACGTCAGCAGCTCCACAACCCCCCCGACACATGCCAGATGGTGAAAGGCGCTCGCATGGTTCATCCAACCAAATGTTGCTGAGCCGGCCGATTCTTTTCACACTGTTCCACCAACACGGAAGCCTTTCGTCAGCTTATGTACGGGATGATTACGCTAACCAACTACACTTCCACAACAAAATGTACAGCTTCCCGATCAGGTTGCTGTAGAGCGACGTGGCAAGGCAGATAATCCAACCTATCTATCCCAAATACTGGACAGCGCTATGCCAGTTTGCGCTGCCTCATGCTGGAGGTCCAGGCAAAGACGAAGGAACCATAGTCAGGCTCGAACAACTGACTATCATGACGTAGCTTGTCCTGCAATGTAGCGACTGGGCCACTACGCCACACAGACCCCTATGTCATCACCATTTCAACAAATTATTTTGTGCCTCTAATTTTAATAACCCTCTTATTGTAATACCCTCTTATTCTACACTCACCGGTCAGGAACAAACTCCAGCCAGTCATCCAATTCTGAACGAGGTGTACGCCTGACCTGTAACACACACCCTATTAACAGATCTCTTTCAGTTGCTTAGTAGAGAACTTAAGAGTGACACACACAGATCTGACCTACCAACGTGATCAGTTCCCTGGCTAGTTCAATGATGGGTATCTCAAAGTCGGTCCCGATGTTGTAGATTTCTCCCACCACTCCTTTCACCAGGATGGTGTGGAATGCTTCGATGGCATCATCCACAAACAGGAAGTGGCGAGATTGGGGGCTGGTCCCTTGGATGGTACTGCAGCAAACGTGAGCATGTGATAAAAACACAGGATGTAAACCATGTCCACAGGCTGCCATGACACCAGTGCTCCCTTGCTCTGATAAAATGCAATTATTTACCATTTTTTGTTCAGCTGAAGAAGGGATACAAACTTAGGAATGACCTGGGGGAGTAAAAAACACATTTTAAAAAGAGATTTTTTATTTCTTTACGTGTCACTGATTGGTTAAAGATGGCCTAAAAATGGATTACTTTGGTTTGTACAACAGCCCACATTCTAACATCACCACAAACAAGTATCAAATCATAGAGCTAAACAGGGTCAATTGCTCAAATCCCTTCCCATAAAGAACAAATGTAAAATTAAATTGAGTTGACATTTCTAGGAGGGTCTAGTGGCCTAATCTGATGCAGGAGGTGTACATGTACTGTTGTAACAGAGTTTACAATCTGTCCTGTTACATCGTCAAAACTACCTTCTCAAATACACCGTATTTTGTCAGAAGAACCATAAAATCTGCCACTTTAGGATCCCCTGGATATAGATTACCTTCTCCAAATACTGTCTGGGGCCATAGACGTTATTACTTCTTGTTATTATAACAGGAAACTGAAAGAAAAAAAACAACCAGGTGGGCACATTGAGAACAGGTTCTCATTTGAAACAGCGACCTGCCCGAGACAGAAAAAAGTGCAGCGGTGCAAAAGTTATACATGTATTACACATCAATAAGACAAGGAATATTAAATATTTAAATACATGTATTGGTATAAAAAAATCTAACTACATAAAACAAGGAAAACGCCATGGCAACATCACAAAAGTGTCCCCTGTTGGGCCAAGACACAGAATCTTCTTATTGACCCAAATCAAAATGTAGGATAAAAATTGGGATTAAAATGTTATAAATTTTTGACCCCAATCAAAATGTAGGATAAAAATTGGGATTAAAATGTTATACATTGTAACACGTCATTATCATTACAATTGAGAATGGCTTTCAGTATCAATACAAATCTTAATTGCTACAAAGTTGAGTAACTCAACTTTGTTCTCTTATATTGAGAATGTGTTGTTTCTTGTGAACCGTTTGCTTGCAATAACATTAAGTACAACTTGGGGGGGTGAAATTCTTTCCTTTGAAAACTTTTCTTTTCCCCCACCCAATTTCTCAAGTCCAATTCCACTTTAAGCCATGTTTTGTTGGTGACCCCTCTCAGGTGTGGAATCGATCACGTTTCCTTGTCGTACTTGTTGCCAAGCCATAAGATTTTTATCACACTTTATTCCCAGGAACCCGACCTGCACAAATTTGGATTTTACATGTTAAACATGTTTACAATACCTAACAAGCAACTTTTTCCTTGTTTGTCTTGCTCAACTCTGTGTGCCCCTATTGTAACTTTTGCAATTTGATTGGTCCACAAACTTGTCTGTAGATTGCGTGATTGTTTTGGGACAATTTGTACTCTGAGATATTGTGGCATTGACGTATTAGCTAGTATGATTAGACTACTTGTAATTTGCTGAATCTCTGTACAATATTACCATATGTTTTTCCCAGTACGAAAACACAAGGCACTCAGCGGCTGCTTTCGACACTGAATATGGGTTGTTGGGTCTCCTTGGGCTGGTTTCATCAAATTTCTGCATGGGGGGTAAAAAGCAGCCTTTAACACTGAGAAAAAAAACATCAAGTTCAAATGTAAATGTGGCATTTAAGGTATAACATTTATGTCCGGTAGCTATTGAAAACCATGAGTAGCCAGACCTTATCGAGGCTCTCTCCATAAACTTCATCTGTACTTATGTAAACAAACTTCTGCACTCTGGCTTGATAAGCTGCTTTTATTAGCACCCGTGTCCCCTCCACGTTCGCTAGGTGGTATCTAGATGGCCATATGAAGGATGTCTCTGACAAAGGTGGGACAGAAAAATAGGGATGAATTTAGTAGTTACTGCGTGTTTATCTGGCATGCTAAAACAACTGAACAGAAATCAGAAATTAATATTTTCTTACCAACATGTGTTTGAGCCGCAAAGTGAAAGACAATGTTGATGTTTTCTGTGGTAAAGATGTGGTTAACTAAGCGTGGATTGCATATGTCACCCTGTTAAATAAAAAATACAAACATGATGCATCAATAGCAATACAGTGTTGTTGAGTCACAGAATGACTTAGCAGTTCTCTCGCACCCTGATAAAAGTGTAGTTTGCTCTGTCCTCTACTGCCTCCAGGCTCTTGAGATTGGAACAGTAATCCAGCTGCAAAGGGTTTGAAACAAGCTGGTGAATCATGGAGGGGGGTGTCATAACTGCAATGTGAGTGAGGGGCCAGCAAGCCAAGTCACTAACTACTTACATTGTCCAAGTTAATGATGTGCCAATTTGGATGCCTGTCGACCAGGGAGCAGACAAAATGGGATCCACTATATTGGAGGAAACATTCAAAGTTGTAACAAATAATTATAATAATATAATATAATAATTTCACTACACACAATTGTACACTGAAAAGGTCAATTTTAATGCATTTTTATTGCCTGTTGTTAAAGTACCTGTCCAGCAAATTTCCGTTTTCTATAAACAGTGACCTACAACTAACTGCATTATGAATAAAACTGTTATAAGAAGAATGTAACTCCACATTCTTCTGTGTCACTGATTGACCAGCTTAAGAAAATGATATCCTCTGAGGAAAAAGTTATCGTTTCTGAAATGGTCAAAATGGTTTGTTTGAAATTATTTCTTTTAGCTATGTGTATTTTATCCTGGCAACTTGTGGTTTAGCATATGATGACTAAACATATAGCTCGGTAGGAGTTAAACAATATTTTCACTGTGAGCTTACTACTTTAAAACTCTAATATACTGCATCTAATACCATGACATAGAATATTTTGAAATACATTCATTTTGAGGTTCTTCATACTTCTTCACTTTACATCATTCCCCAGCATTCTGACTGCATCAATGAAAATTGCCAACAAAGCTTTGCTCTTCACCATAAAATCCTGAGTCAAATATACGGTAACATATTTTTTAAACATTTTAAATAGCTGCAGTATATTATGATTGTCGGTTCGCTTCAACTTGCAACGTTGTTAAAAAGATGCCAGTTCCACTTTAAATACACACTATGATCATGTAGACTATGAGTCGCTACTACTTACATGAAACCTGCTCCCCCAGTCACTAGGACTGTTTGGACAAAGTCCATCTTCGCACACGTTCTACTAGATCTTCAGTTTTCCATGAAGCCCGACACGATGTACTCTCCCAAGTGACATAAGTTATAAGTGTCTAACTACATTAACGTTAGCTAGCTAGATAGCCTGTCTGTGCTGGATGGAGAATCAGTGTTTCAAGCAAACCAAATATTATCTCATCATGCTGAGGCAAATTTAAGAGGTGGATAGTGAAGAACATTGAAAAGTCTTAAACGATCTGTCAGATAACAAGATATAGGTGGTCCACGGCACATGATAGTAGCAACTGATGTCCATCAGATTGTAGAAAACACAAAATGTTATGTGGAATGTCTTGCGACAATGTAATGTCTCTTTACGGCAATGTTGACACGTATCAGAGTCCTGCGTAGGGTTAGTCCGTTGTGGCGCACACCCACTATTTGCGATTTGATTGGCTTATAGCTTTCACGTATTCCAGATACGTTTTTGATTGGGTGAAACCTGAAGCAATCAAACTGTCAATTCAGCTCATAGACCGATTCAGCTGGATCTCTCCCGGGTAGACTTGTCCATTCATTGCTGTAGAATAATCTGTCTAATAACGAAATTCATAAGTAGCTTAAATGAGAACATGAATCACTTAATACTCACATACATAACTTTCTTTCTATGCGTTCCGGCGACGTTTGGAAAAACTGTGTCGGGAATTTTCAAGAGTGATTCAGCCAGAGAACAGAATGGACAGTACATCACAAAATTCATGTATCATGGTAGGTGCAACGTAGAACATATTCCACTGTCTGCATCAAACTGAGCTCTACTTTGCATTTGAGACAACGTTAACGTGAATACGCAGCTGTTTGAGCCACGTTAAGGGTACCGCTGTCCCATCCGCGAGATTTTACCTCGAGTAAGGTTTACTGCAACCGCAGTAGCGACATTTTTGAGGGAGGCACCTATGATGGGACGCCTGTGATTTATTTAGAATGGTATTTAATAAGGAAGCAACAGACCATGTGTTCTCGATGTAAAATATATTAAGTTTTTGCTTGGAAATACGCATTAATAAGTCAATTTATCAGGAAACATTCATTAGTCCATAATTTTTGTGTTGATTTTACTGGGTTCAAACCATATTATGAATCAGAACAGAAGGCCAGACATTAGGGCATCAGTTTACTATGTAATTCATGTCCTCGCTACAACATGTTGACAAGTATTCTATTAGGAAAAACAACATGTCACATATTACACACATAAATGGTAATCAGTAGAGGTCCTTACATTGTCACAGATCTGGCCATAGGTCAGCATCCTGTTTTTAGAATGGAACCCTATTTTTCAGAAAGGATACATATGTGCACTGTAAGACATCCCACTGTAAGATGTCCCTTTTCTTCTTAATTTTCCCCTGTTCTTTCCCTACACTCTCTATCTCCTTCCCTTTCTCTTATCTCCAGGGGGTAGTGGACTGGTGGTGTGCAGGCTGGAGAACGCTCCCCTAGCTGGAGTGAAGGAGTCCAAACTGCTGCTCTTCCCAGAGACAGAAGAAGGCTTCAACATCGACAACCTCAGCTGTCCCGATCGCCTCTCCAAGGCACAGCTCTCCAGTGAGTCATTGTGACATTTTGCCTTTCTCAAGGAATTACATTTTAGTTGTTTGCAATCAGGCTCTTGTAAGTCACTCTGCCTAGCAGTATAACATGCAATCATTTATGGCAGTGTTTTATTCGTGACTTTGTAGCAACAATGTATACTGTAGGTGATATGAATGTACTTTATGAAGATGAATGTACACTGTTTCATCTTCAAATATATATGAATCTTGGTTGCATGCATGTGTTTAGTCTTTAGTCTTCTTAGCCAAAGCCTATATATAGCTTGTCTCCCTCCCAAACCCCTCCTCTACATTACTTTCCTCTGGTCAGTCCATTTGAGGGAGGAGGAACACAACCAGACCCTCCCTCACCAGTCATACCCCACGGTCTGGATGGCCATGTACGCAGACCGTTACACCTGTGGGGAGGGGGGCATCATCCCTGCCCACGGGGACCTGGCATTCACCATCCTGCTCTTCAACCCAGACCCGGCAGGCAACCCCTTGGAACACTTCAGTGCTGAGGAAGCAGGTCAGTGTTCTAAACTACAGGGTTATAGGGTTAACACAGGTCAGTGTGTTCTAAACTACAGGGTTATAGGGTTAACACAGGTCAGTGTGTTCTAAACTACAGGGTTATAGGGTTAACACAGGTCAGTGTGTTCTAAACTACAGGGTTATAGGGTTAACACAGGTCAGTGTGTTCTAAACTACA
>JACXGM010011386.1:8527-19552 GCA_016801145.1 Umbra pygmaea | reverse complement strand
AATATCAACCATAATGTACATAATGTTTATCTTCTTGTATGTACTTGCTTCAGTTCCAGTGTTACAAGAGGTTAACTCTGGGTATGTTTTTTTAGGCAGAATCTGACAATCAGGGGCTGATCCTTAAGTCAGCTCATCAGCTGTTTCCATATGCCACTTATTACTTAAAGCTGCACTATGTAACGTTTCATTAATTTGTCCTGTTGGCCCAAAATTTTACTTAGATTTTTTAAATATTATATCAATGTTCTTCACAGATCAAAACATTTTATCTCTAAGAACTAGAGTATAACTACCCTGGAAATCCAGAGTTCTCGTGAGAGCACAATTTGAATTTGCTCAGCAAGTTACTCTGGCACCGAGTAATTCTGCTCATTAACTATGCCCTTGTAGCCGAGCTGCACCAATCACATCAGTGTATCTGATATAGGCGGGCCAGAGGCGTGTTAAACAGGTGACGACACGACAGCGCTGCGACCTCAAAGTCATTAGTAAACATTGTAAAATCGCTATGGATTAACACCAGTTGTTTAAAACGACTTTGGCCACTACAATGAACGAGTTAGACTTGGCTTTTTGTCTAAAAGAGGAACAGAAGACAGCGCTCAAATTGTTCCTTTTTTATAAAAGGCCGTTTTTGCTGTTTTGCGACCTGATAGTGCAAGAGTTTTATCTACCAGTTAGCTCCGCCATAGGGGCTTAGCGAAAAACCACTGGTGATTGGTCCTAGTGTTATCCAATTGCGTACCTTGAGATTACCCTCGAGTTGGGTCATTTTCATAACTTGAAGCCAGACCCATATATCCTCCAGATTTGGGTCTGGATTTTTCCAGGCTAGAGTATAACTGGTCCAGTGAGTTAATTCTACACCCAATCCACCTTTTTATCCACCCATTAGTTTCAGTAACTCATTGTAGTTTTATTCTGTTTAATCCCTGTTTTGTTTTCAACCACAAAGCAGTTTCCTTTTCAGTGAGGAGCTCAGAGTGATTGACAGAGCAGAGGGACAGCTGTCACTGACCTGCTGCAATGGAGTGGGGTGGCTGTCACAGTGGCTAAAGTGCACTCCTGTTCTGACCCCCCCACCCCATTCCCCACCCACATCGCCCCTGGAGACGTGGCCAAGCACACCCCTCACTACCTCATTAGCATTGCAATAACAGGTGTCCAGAGAAATGGAGAGAGAGTCAGGTAGGGTGGTTGGGGGTAGAGAGTGAAGGGGTGAGATTGTGGAAGGAAAGAGAGGGGGAAAGAGCGATGTCGGGGGGTCGTAAGAGACACGTACTTGGGGGAGGTACAGTGGGGAAGCCAGACAGGAAGGTGGATCAGGCTAGGCCAGGAGGACTAGTGACAATGCGAAGGTCAGGGGAGTACGGTCGAGGGAATGAGGGTTTGAACGAGATCAGGGGGTGTAGTAGCTGTGTGGGGGGGCTGCCTGGCTGACAACTCCGGCAGCGGCCCTTTAAGTTCAGATCAGGTGGCGACACCACATGCCAGAATTTATTTAGCATCAGGCAACGTGTTCCTCTTACAGATGTCAGGTCGACTTCCCTCTTCAAGTCTACAATGGCCCCTGACCAGCCACGACTATTCCACCCCCTCACCAGGGGAAAGCACAGCCCCCACTGCAAAGTCGTGAAGCTGTCCTCCTGTTGCCCTCCTTCACTGGGCTTTCTCCATGTCCAGCCTCTCAGGTTTCACAGACACCGCCGAGTCCTGGCGGTAAACCCCCCTGACGACAGCCCGGTCGGGTGGCTGTGAATCAGAAAAGGGATCACCTAACAGCGCGACCACTCCCTAGAGTTGATGTGCCTAGAATGAACAGCAGTGAGAGAGAGAAGGACACTGGCGGCCCCTTCACCAGTCAGAGCATGAAACCCAATCTATCAAGACGCTCTCCGTACATTCACCTTCTCAGCTCCCTGATTCTAAATCTTCTTCATCCCTTCGACCTAGAGCCAGTCACTTTCATCAGCAAAAATGACAGTGATGATAAGACATTGTTTTCAGTCTGATTGGTTATCTACAGTCGTGATTGAAGAGGGTAGATGGACAAAATGACAAACATTTGATTTGATTTTTTCATATTTTTCCCATTTATGTATCTTTCTTCCCCTGAGTGATATTTTGAATGAGTCTCATTATCCACCCTTTACCCGCACTGGAGAGGGGGTGTGGGGTTGCGGGGGCACACATAGAAGTGACAACCTGGTAGTGGCACGAGAAGGCTTTTTGAGCCCCATCAGTCCCTCTCATGGGTCTCGAAAGAGAACACAACAACAGCTTTTAGCTACAGAGCTGTTTGAAAAAGACACAGCTGCCAAATAAAGTACTTCTTTGGGGACTAGCGCTCGACGCAGATCACATCAATCTCTCTCTGGATATGAGGGCCCGGAGATGGAATGCTCAGCACTGCTCTCAATCCAGAGACAAAATTCACACAGGGGATGAGACAGACCCATGTTCTTCATGTTACTGTGTTTGGAAAGAGATGAGATCTCCATGAAGCTCATTTGTTAGGGCTGTCAGCAGAAGACGACTGAACAACAGATGAACATTGCCGCTCTTCTCTCAGTTCAGCTCCCTGGTCACACACTCCTTTAGGATCACCGTAAAGGGAGCACAGATCTGGAATATTTCTACTCCAAAGGCACGTTGTTGTCGAAGTGTGTTGAAATGAACCCAATCTAGAGTATATCTGTGCAAATTCTCTAGTCCGTTGGCCATGTCTGATATCAGAAGAAGGTTGTGCTCTTTTGAAAGTTTAGCATGATTCTTCATTTTACTAGGCAAGACCCATTAACACTCTGCTTTCACTAAAACATCTTTACAATACTTGTTTCCTATTGGCCTAAAGGGAACAGTATACATTATTTCAATTAATTGTGTCTTTTGAGAAGCTACAGTAAAAGGCCTTCAATGGCCTTCAAATGACCAGCGTTCAACGCCTTGCTCTCCGCCAGGTAGGGCACATTCTGACACAGCTATAGCATCACGAGATACCAAGTTACAACAACAACACTATGGGCCCTATCTTGCACATAGCGCAATTGACTTTTTACACCGACGCATGTATCATTCCTATTTTGCAAATTAGGGAATTAACTTGCACTCCTGGAGGCAGTTCAGCGAAAAGAAGCACAAACGTTCCCTGGTGCTATTTTGCAGTTCCTGAAAACAATTCTGCAACAGAACAGGAAAAAGCTAGTTAAAAACCAGTGGTGTGTTATTTAGGTGCTATTTTAAGGGCGCATGCTTGTTAATAATAGTGTTTGCACAACGCGCATACACTTTGCTCCTACACACTTATAGGAATTTTTGTTATTGAAGAGTGTTCTCCAGGCAGATCTGCCTCGGAGGCAGAAGTCATTTGATTGGTTGATTCAAAACTGAGGGCGGACATAACATTAAGTTTAATTTTGATTTATAATTACGATTTATATATAACACAGGGATTACATTTTAACACTCCAGTGTGGTTAAGGTTAGGGTGAAGGTTAGGTGTACGGTTAGATATGATTAAAAACTGAGAAAATTTGCACATTTCCGATGTCATGTGAGGTCCACCCTCAGTTTTGAATCAACCAATCAAATAACTTCTGCCTCCAAGGCAGATCTTCCTGGAGAACACTGTTCAATATCTAAAAGTCCTATGAGCCATCTACACAGACGCAGCATTTCCCATTATTGCAACTTATACACAATTACAAGGAAATACATCCATCCATCCATCCATCCATTTTCGTCCGCTTATCCGTGATCGGGTCGCGGGGGCAGCAGCTCCAGCAGGGGACCCCAAACATCCTTTTCCCGGGCCACATTAACCAGCTCCGACTAGGGGATCCCGAGGCGTTCCCAGGCCAGATTGGAGATATAATCCCGCCACCTAGTCCTGGGTCTTCCCTGAGGCCTACTCCCAGCTGGACGTGCCTGGAACACCTCCCTAGGGAGGCGCCCAGGGGGCATCCTTACCAGATGCCCAAACCACCTCAACTGACTCCTTTCGACGCAAAGGAGCAGCGGCTCTACTCTGAGATCCTCACGGATGACTGAGCTTCTCACCCTATCTCTAAGAGAGACGCCCGCCGAATTACATTTCCACACGAGGGAAATAATTGTGGTGTCCGAAGATGTGAAAAAAATAGGCATCAATCTAGTGTGCACATTTACCTAAATTATTCAGGATAAATTATTCGCATTGATATACATCAACCGCAAGAGAACCTATTCCATAAACATACATGTAATTTGCGATGCTAATAGTAAAATCACCCATGTCTTTGCGAATTACCCTGGCTCAAGACACAACTTATTTATAATGACAAACTCTGCCATTCCTGCCATCTTCCCACCCTTGGATGGGTGGCTGTGAAGGGGACAATGGCTATCTGTAAAGACATGATGACACTATTTATGATGCCAGCAACAGTGCGTGAAATGTTGTTTAATCGAAAACACACACAAACACACAGTGTAATTGAACGAACATTCGGCATACGGAAAATACGCTTTGGGTGTTTGGGTAGGACATGAGGCATTTTACAGTACAGTCCTCAAAAATTTGCAGTATTCTTTGTGGCTTGTTGTGTTTTACACAACATTTCCATGCATCATGGATGTGTTGATGACCTAAATGAGGAAATAGTAGAGGACTTAAGGAGACATGATGTTGAAATGCATGTGCCGTTGCCACTTAATCATTTGTGATTACCACTCAAGAGTCCTGTTCAGTTGTTACAAATGTCAAACAACTGTGGGATACAAGACGATACAAAAACCAATAATTAAGGAAAAGGGAAAATGTACCTAGCAGTAGTTCGATATGACTTTTTGCAGGATCTCAGGTGAGTGAATTAAAAGGAATTTTTGCATATGTAAAATTTATTTTGAATAAATGTACTCAGTGAATATGGCACAAGATGAAATAAACAACTACATCCTCTTTGAAATACAACTACAAAGCCATATATTGACCAGGTCAATTGGTCCTGGAAACACTTCTAATCATGTCCCCCAGGGGATGACAACATACAGTGCCTTGCGAAAGTATTCGCCGCACTTGAACTTTTCAACCTTTTGCCACATTTCAGGCTTCAAACATAAAGATATGAAGCTGTAATTTTTTGTGAAGAAGCAACAGCTGTAGGTCGCTTGGGGTATGTCTCTATCAGTTTTGCACATTGAGAGACTGAAATTTTTGCCCATTCCTCTTTGCAAAACAGCTCAAGCTCAGTGAGGTTGGATGGAGAGCGTTTGTGAACAGCAGTTCTCAGTTCTTTCCAGAGATTCTCGATTGGATTCAGGTCTGGACTTTGACTTGGCCATTCTAACACCTGGATAGGTTTATTTGTGAACCATTCCATTGTAGATTTTGCTTTATGTTTTGGATCATTGTCTTGTTGGAAGACAAATCTCCGTCCCAGTCTCAGGTCTTTTGCATACTCCATCAGGTTCTTCCAGAATGGTCCTGTATTTGGCTCCATCCATCTTCCCATCAATTCTAGGCATCTTCCGTGTCCCTGCTGAAGAAAAGCAGGCCCAAACCATGATGCTGCCACCATCGTGTTTGATAGTGGGGATGGTGTGTTCAGGGTGATGAGCTGTGTTGCTTTTTGTTGCCAAAAAGTTCGATTTTGGTTTCATCTGACCAGAGCACCTTCTTCCTCTTGTTTGGTCTCCCAGGTGGCTTGTGGCAAACTTTAAACTACACTTTCTATGGATATCTTTCAGAAATGGCTTGCCACTCTTCCATAAAGGCCAGATTTGTGCAGTATACGACTGATTGTTCTCCTATGGACAGACTCGCCCACCTCAGCTGTAGATCTCTGCAGTTCATCCAGTGTGATCATGGGCCTCTTGGCTGCATCTCTGATCAGTCTTCTCCTTGTATGAGCTGAAAGTTTAGAGGGATGGCCGGGTCTTGGTAGATTTGCAGTGGTCTGATACTCCTTCCATTTCAATATTATCGCTTGCACAGTGCTCCTTGGGATGTTTAAAGCTTGGGAAATCTTTCTGTATCCAAATCTGGCTTTAAACTTCTCCACAACATTATCTCGGACCTGACTGGTGTGTTCCTTGTTCTTCATGATGCTCTCTGTGCTTTCAACGGACCTCTGAGACTCACAGAGCAGGTGCATTTATACGGAGACTTGATTACACACAGGTGGATTCTATTTATCATCATTAGTCATTTATGTCAACAGTGGATCATTCAGAGATCCTCACTGAACTTCTGGAGAGAGTTTGCTGCACTGAAAGTAAAGGGGCTGAATAATTTTGCTTGCCCAATTTGTCAGTTTTTTATTTGTAAAAAAAGTTTGAAATATCCAATAAATTTCATTCCACTTCATGATTGTGTCCCACTTGTTGTTGCTTTTTCACAAAAATTACAGTTTTCTATCTTAATGTTTGAAGCCTGAAATGTGGCAAAAGGTCGAAAAGTTCAAGGTGGCCGAATACTTTCGCAAGGCACTGTATATAACCTAAAAATTGCAATTGTGGAATGTGAATTCTAGTTCACCTTAATTTTCTTTGAGGTGCACTAATGAATGGCTTTGTTTAAAAGGGACGTAAGCTCACATTATGAAGTGTAATGTTATTGTCGATATAGGTATTATAAAACAGAGGCTATATTACTGAGATTTTAAGCTTTCTGGAGATATGCAACATTTATATATAACCTAAAAATTTGACATTTGAACTGTGATTCCAGTCCAATTTTTTTGTGCAAAATCTCCCCAGGGGATGACAACATATGTCTAAAATTTTAGAATGATCGAGTGAACAGCCAATGAGCTATAGCGTTATTAGTAAAAGTATATTTTAACAAAAAAAACACTGTGATGACGTTTACATCCGAGTCATAAAACAGAAAAACGAATCTCTTTTGTAAAGTGTCTAACATCTCTGTTTCATAATGACATATACGACAAAATTGGAGAGGTTATGACATGTTGAAAATTTATCTTTGGTTCGGAAACGTGTTTAATGCTTCATAAACAAAGCGCCTGTGGTTAGTTTCAGAATAGATTCTCTTAAATGTATGGTCATAAAATGGAGCCTGACCGATATAATCTCCGTTGGCAGGATAATGAGCCCTAAGAGGTTAAGAAGAAAGGTCAGCAGCACAACAGCCTACATCCCACTGCTGACCTGAAGCTAAGCAGGACCAGTGTGCCCCTGGACGGGAAATCAGATGCTGATGGATGTATTGTTGGAGGGTTAGTAGATGGCAATCTGTCCTTTTGTACAAAGATCAAATCCTAATTTCCCAGGGCTGTGAATGGGACATTGCCCCGTGTAGTGTGCCATCTTTTAGATGGAAATTTAAATGGGTATCTGGAATATACAGTATGTTCACTAAATATCATATGTCTCTTATCAAAAGAAGTGTCCTGGCTACATTTCCTGTGTAGCCCTTATATAACCATGTAGTAATAGGTTCTATTTGGCTGACGCATGTGTCCAAAAATACATTTTCAATAGAAAGGCACGTAGAAATACATACATTTAATTGATAATTATCAAGATTATATACAGTGAAGTTGGAGAATTAAAACAGATTTTTCTGAAAATAAAAAGCGCTTGAATGAAAATGAGTGACTACCTAGTCACCACACCATAAGACAACGTGTTGTCTTCCACACTTACATAAATTATTCAACCTTGCTGAATAAAAGAGGTTTATTTGGCTCTCCTTCACACAGCAGAAATCTGTAGTGCTAAGCGGCTCAGTGTCCTGAAAGAGCCCCTCAGCAAGCAGCATGTCATAAATGCATCCACACATGGAGATAGAGCCAATCGATACAGCATACCCCTGTGACGACCTGGCTAATGCACAGGCCTGATTGTGGCTTGTTAGCCAACACAAGCAGATGGACTATGGAGAATAGATAGAGCTGGAAGGTGAGGTAGAAGACTGCAAACAGTGGAAAAATCAATGTGTACCCCCCTCCCCTCTTTTGGCCCTCATTGAAGCGTGTGAGACACCGGTAATGATGCCGACTGGCCTGGCTGTAAAACCGGAAGGTTCCACAAATCAGCATGTCACAGAGTTTATAAGGCAGAAAATAGATGGCTTAGCAGTGTGTATTTATGTGGAGTCATGCTATGAAGATGTCTTCCAGCCTGAGCCAAATGCTGTATGCATTATTGGGTTCCAGTAGAGGTTGCGGCGGTGGTTTACAACGTTTCTCGAAAATCTAAATATCAGAGTATGTGTAAAGCCCATTAAGGCCTTGCCAGCAGGATGTGCCCTGGACAAAGCTGCTGCAGGACACGTGTATTTTGAAACAAATGTCATTTTCAGAGGAGTATTCTTTTCAATAGCAGGATTTCATGTCTAAAATTGTCACATTTACTGTTTACTGCCTACCGGCTCTCTTCGGGACCCTCCAGGTTTTCACAACGTGAGAGAGGGGCGACCCTCCAGAGGAGGTGTAGGACAGGGGTTTGCAATGAGTGCTGACACTTTTTGTTTCACCCAGAAAGAATGTATGAAAAGCTTCCAATTTCTCAACACTGCCAAGAAGCAGAAACGGAGGAGGAAAGATCCAACAGAGCAAAGGAGGTTGAAAAGACCTTAATAAAGAGGTTGAAAAGACAATAAAATATATATTTTTTAAAAGACATCTTACAAATTGTTTTGCTCAGTGGGTAGGCCATTCTTTGTGTTCAGTTGGCCGGTTGTTGTTGATGTTGATAGGCTTTTGAACTCCCTTAGCCTGGTTCTGTAAAAGCTCTCTGGGGAGATGACTCTGTTGATGGGCTGTAGACTCCCAATTGACCATGCATCCATTCAAGTGGTTGCATTATTAATGAAGACCTTGTGAGTCTGTTATGGCTTTGTTATTGTGTTAGCTGATACCCAATCATGGCAATGTAATGATTGGGACAATGAATTAGTGCGCTGTCAGAAACTTCCTGAGAAAGTCCCTTGTTTGGTTTTATTGAAACCGAAGTGGCAAGAACCCTCTGTTGAAGCATGATATGTTTTGATTTGGGACAGGGCCTAAGGAGTGGCCCCCAGAGCATTTCACACCGGATTAGTTTGGATTTCAGCTCTCGTCCGAGAGCTGTGACATGATCTGAGTTTAAACCTAAGGATGGCCTTTTCCCCTATATACCTGGCATGTGACTGCCCCATTTCTGATTTGAAGGGTTTTACCTCACACTGATTAGAAGCCACTTCACTGCGTTTGTGAAACAGTGTGACCCCGATCTAAACAGACATGTCAAGTCAGTCAGTTAGGTTCAATGTTCAGCGGTGTGTAATTTAGGTTCACAGTGAGTTTGTGCTCAGGGATAGAGTACCACATTGTTCAACTGCGGTCTTTGCACCACAATGTAAAATTCCACCTTTTTAAAAACCATTCACCCCTGACAAATGTATCTCAGGACACAAAGTCAAGCACAGTTGTCATATGATCCTTTTTTTACCTGCCAACCAAAAAACACTCTCTAAAGAATCTTTTACAATATGGGTGGTTTCATCATTTGACAACATTGTTCATTGTTAGGGCCCAATGAGCATGGTTGAGTGATTCGAGTTAATTCAGCTGTAATTTTTTTTAAAGTTTGATTGGCATGATGAGTATGGGAAAAGAATATGGACTGCTGTATTGTTTTATCTTTTGGCCTAACGAGTGAACGAACAAAAAGACTGCTGCTTACATGGCTTCAACAATCATTTCCCTGTCTCACAATCCTGAAATATAAATCAGATTACAAACATTGCTGTTGTTCATTTGCGCACTAGCATAACCATGTGCAAAGGCAGGCCCAACACCTCTCCATGTTCTGGAAGTCCTCCCTGGAGTGTTTGCAGTGTGTTTAGGTAAGCGGTTGTACATGTGAAGTCTGTCAGCCGTCCATCATGCTACATAGTTACAGATGTTGAATCACTCACTAAAACACAGAGGGCTGCCTGTCACCTGTTGTCACACACTCAAACGCACACACCTAATCCCCATTTAACAGAACCGTGTTTCCCTATTACCAGACATCGTTCAATCATGTTACAGATATCTTAAAAATATCCGCCCACAGAGAACTTCGGGGCATGTGTCAGTATCAATACAAGAAATGTATTTAAAAGAAAACTGAGCTTATCTAGAGGTCTGGACAGACACCTCATTAAAAATGTCTCCATGTAGCACATGGGAAACACACTTTACAGTAAACCAGACATCATGTTACAGGGAAATCACTCAAAAGACCACCAATGGAATGCAAGGAAATTCTTTACATTAAAATAAACATGTCAATATGTGTTTACAATTGCTATTACCATACAATTTACACTGACATCTAATACATTTTATTCACTTTTGATTTGAAGACCAGTTGTGGACTTGTCTTTTTAATGATGAGTCGTTCTCATTCGTACTGTACCTTGGCCAATCCTGTTAACGTTATCTAAAGACTCAGTTCTTGTTGAACATGAACTCCATCCTTCAACACACCTCATCAGGTTCATTCCTTCTCATTAGCCATGCCTCTATGTAGTGACCTTAGAGACCTCTTAGGAAACTCTGTACCTCTAGCTTTAATAACCTCTGTTCCTTAGCCTCAATAGCCTCTTTACATACACCCTCAGTAACATCTGTAGCTCCAGCATCCGTAACTTCTTTACCTGCAGCCTTAGTAGCCTCAGTACCTAGTCTCAATAATCACTGTACCTCCAGCCTCATTAGTCTCTGTATGTCCAGTTTCAGTAACCTCTGTACCTCTAGTCTCAGTAATCACTGTACCTCCAGCCTCATTAGTCTCTTTATGTCCAGTATCAGTAACCTCTGTACCTCTAGTCTCAGTAATCACTGTACCTCCAGCCTCATTAGTCTCTTTATGTCCAGTATCAGTAACCTCTGTACCTCTAGTCTCAGTAATCACTGTACCTCCAGCCTCATTAGTCTCTGTATGTCCAGTATCAGTAACCTCTGTACCTCTAGTCTCAATAATCACTGTACCTCCAGCCTCATTAGTCTCTGTATGTCCAGTATCAGTAACCTCTGTACCTCTAGTCTC
>JACXGM010011385.1:0-25101 GCA_016801145.1 Umbra pygmaea | reverse complement strand
ATTCTGGGAGTTGTGGTAGCTCAAGTTTAAACGGATACAGAAGCCCCCCAGTGGATGCGAAAGGAACTGAAATATACTATCGGCTTTTCTCTGATATATTGAAAAAGAACAGATGTGTATATGACATAAATCATCTATGGTAACGTTTGTAAATGGTATACTATGAAACTGATTTACTGTGGAACACTCCTTTAAGATACACAAGACAGCTCTGGCAACTAATTAGTCTCAGATGGCCAAGCATGTCTGGAACATTCTATTAATTATAGCAACATTCACTGTAAAACACAGAGGCTTAATAAACCACATTAAACTTGGTGAGCATTTATGATATTGTGTCATTGATTGAAAGGGCTCTGCCTGGCGTATTGGTAGGAGGAATACAGGATTGTTTGTCTATTAAAATACTAATGAATAAATCAGGAAACATTCAGGTAACAGGGAATGGCTCACACTGGACAAGGTTTCAGTAATAGCATAGAAATATACATATGAACAACTGATGTGTTTTTTAAATTAAAAACATAATTAAATGAATCAATATCTTTAAACAAAGATGTAATAAATGTACGTAAAGAGCACATATCAAGGTTATCAAGCATAAAGTATGTGCTACTAAATGACATCATGTGAAAATAATTGACATAACAAGTGGACAGATGTTTAAGTCTGCCACTGATGAACAAGTTTTTAAAGTTTAGGGTGTGACAGAATCCCAAGTGTTTAGTAGCGAAGTCAGTCAAATGGAGTTGGTAGTCTTTTTTCTCCCCATTTTCCTCCCTTCCCAATTACCACTATCCCTTTGGATTATCCTCTGTACCTCCGCCTGTGTTACTGCAAGATTAGTGTACCAACCTCTGCATGTCTGACTGCCTGCTTTTTGGCTACTAACATGTATAGAATAAACATTATTGTTCTTTTTACCTCTTGGGAGTGATTCATTACAGAATACCTCGCATTAATGACTGCTACTCCTTCACGGAGGAAGATTGGGGCTCAGGTGGTACCGGCCTTCTGGGAGGCCTGGTACTCTGGGGAAGACCCACTGTGGGATTTATATTAACCCTCTTATGAAGACTTTTTGATCAGGGAGGCTATAGACGGCGACTATGTCCTCCCTCGTAGTGTCTTCGAGGCTCCTACCCATTTTAAAACTCCCAAAATGGCCTCACGCCTGAGTCTCAAGATGGCTACCAGCCCCAGGACCAATATGGCTACCAGCCCCTGTTCCAAGATGGCCGATCTCAAGATGGCCACCGGCCTCAGTTCCAAGATGGCTACCAGCCCCAGTTCCAAGATGGCTACCAGCCCCAGTTCCAAGATGGCTGATCCCAAGATGGCTACCAGCCCCAGTTCCAAGATGGCTACCAGCCCCAGTTCCAAGATGGCTACCAACCCCAGTTCCAAGATGGCCAATCCCAAGATGGCCACCGGCCTCAGTTCCAAGATGGCTACCAGCCCCATTCCCCAGATGGCCGACCCCAAGACGGCCACCGGCCTCAGTTTCAAGATGGCTACCAGCCTCAGTATCAAGATGGCTACCAGCCTCAGATCCAAGATGGCCACCAGCCCCAGTTCCAAGATGGCTACCAGCCCCAGGTCCAAGATGGCCGATCCCAAGATGGCCACCGCCCTAAGTTCCAAGATGGACCACATCTTCACTGTGTTAAGGAAAGACCCAGACGTGGATGGGGACTATCGGGAATGGATGACCCAAGGCGGCCAAGCAATCAGTGACCATCCAGAGCTGGTTAGCCAGTTCTTTTCATGGAGAGCCGTTGTTGGGTCACTCAAGAAGGAGGCGGTTGTTGAAGCGGCTGCTCACCCGATCCCCTCATCTACTGACCTGTTTGGAAGCCGCCGTTGTCCCTCAAGAACCTCTGTCTTCCTTCGATGTCCTGTCAGGACCCTGAGAGCCCAGGTTCGGACGCCTATAGGTCGGGTCGGTAAGGTTGTTCCCGTTCCACGGCCACAAGAGGCCGCTCCCGCTCAAGCCTCCCGGCCACAAGAGGCCGCTCCCGCTCCACCTCGGCCACCAGAGGTCGCTTCACCACCATCAGTCAAGCTTGAGCCTTGCCTTGTCCCCCGAGCCTGAGCCTTGCCTTGTCCCCGAGCCTAAGCCTTGCCTTGTCCCCGAGCCTGAGCCTTGCCTTGTCCCCGAGCCTGACCCTTGCCTTGTACCCAAGCCTGAGCCTTGTCTTGTCCCTGAGCCTGAGCCTTGCCTTGTCCCCGAGCCTTGCCTCCGAGCCTGAGCCTTGTCTTGTCCCCGAGCCTGAGCCTTGCCTTGTTCCTCCTCCAGTCCCCGTGCCAGTGCCTGACTCAGTCCCGGTGCCTGCCCTAGTTCCCGAGCTGGTGTATGCTCCTGAGCTATTGTCTGCACCAGTCCCTGTGCCATTGCCTGTTCCATTTCCTGAGCCTTTCCCGGTCACTGAGCCTGCCCTTGTCCCAGAGCCTGCCCTTGTCCCAGAGTCTACCCTTGTCCCAGGGCCTGCCCTTGTCCCAGAGCCTGCCCGAGCCTCCAGGCGTGTGCCTGATACAATCTCCGTGCCAGTGTCTGCCCCGTCCCTGTGTCAGTGTCTGCCCCGTCCCCGTGCCAGTGACTGCCCCTGTCCCGTGCCAGTGACTGCCCCTGTCCCGTGCCAGTGTCTGCCCCTGTCCCCGTGCCAGTGTCTGCCCCTGTCCCCGTGCCAGTGTCTGCCCCTTTCCCCGTGCCAGTGTCTGCCCCTGTCCCCGTGCCAGTTCCTGCCCTAGTCCCCGCTCCGGTGCTTGTCCCGGGCTTGCGCCTGCCCCGGTCTTTGTGTCCCTCTCTGTGTCTTTCTGTTTGTCTGTGTCTGTCTGTGCTGTGTCCTTCCAGGTTCCTGTATTTGCCGTGGTTCCGGTGCCTGTTCCGCCCTTTGCCTCAGCCCACCAAGCCCCCTCCGGCCTGGCCGCCTCCCGCGGGGTCGTTGACTCCGCCTTTGTCAGCCCAGACTCTGCCATCCGGCCCGTCGCTGCTGCCTCCGTCCTCCGGACCACAGTTGCTTCTTCGTCCCTCCGGTCTGCTGCTGCTGCCTCCGCCCTCTGGCCTGCCGTTGCTGCTTCGTGTCTGGAAGTGTCTGGAAATGTATAAAGTAATGTTCATGCAACATTTTCAAAACTACAAACTGTTTAAATCGAGTCAATTGGAGAATAAAACAGTACAAATAAAGATCAGGAAGTCAACTGAACGACCTCTGCTGAATTTAGCTTTTGTTTCGAAATTGTTGCTGTGCCATCACTTTATATATTTCCAGACACTTAAGGCCTTGGTATACTCGCCATTGCCGACCTGTCATGTGTCTCTCACTGGCGTGCCAGGATTTTAAGTGCGCAACCAGAGGTTGTGAACCACTATTTTTTTAGCACCGTGCGAAAAAGCAGAAAAAAAAGGTTTGCTGTGACGAAGTAGGTCATCGAATTGTTGTGCAGACATTCTGAAGTATTTAAAATGTTTCTCTTCATCTATCATCCCAATTTCACAAGGATATTGAATACAATATCATATTAGCCACTGTTGACATTGACGTCAATGCTGTTGCCAGTTCTGCCCAATGACTGTACGAACAGACGCCATTCATTCCTATGGAGAGCAAGTGAAGTCAATTAGAAGCACTTTTTTGATAGCCGAGCGTACTGCGCAGCCTCAAGCTGAGCGTGATGACAGAGATGTGAGCAACATGTCTGAATGTTTTAATACTTCTCGTAGGTTTGCCAAAATAAATCTGAATCATTACGAATCTTGCCTCTTGCAGAGTAAGGAGAGCGTGGTTATGAGAAAACTCCATGGTTATGACACAACAGTTAGCATATTTACACAAAAATGGCTGCTACGGGGCAATAACGTGAAATACAAAGTAATAGAGATTTTATGCATTGTCCTGTTTCTTTAGAAACAAACAACAGACAAATACAGACTTTAAACACTTCAGATGTAAATCTTTTCACTTTGACAGTGACCTCTAAAATGAATGGAATGCCAACGTACTGTAAGGTGATAGCCAGGTAGCATCAGAATCCACCCAGGGCTGCTTCAACTTCCGGGTGTAAGCCTACCCCCTTCGTTCTTACCTTTTTCTTCTTCTTCTAGTTCATAGAAATAGCAAAGTTGGTAGCCTCTCCTCAGCTGTGACACCTCTGTTCAGGAGAAGACTGCAACTATTGTTACGACCATCAAGTGCAAGTAGAAATAGTTACGGTGCTCCCATGACATCACATTGTCGCACGACAGGTCAGCAATGGCAAGTATTCCGAGGCTTTTACGTTGGCCGAATAACAGAACAAGCTGAGGTCTTCTTAGTGACTGTAGTGTCAGAAACATGACTTAGAGGTTTTTAGGGGTCTGGAGTGTCCTTTAATGTAATCAATTACTGTAACTACCTGGAATAGGTATCTAGCTACTCTTCTGACACAAACAACATGTTTAGCTTGTTTCTTGCTAAAGTTGTAAACCTACAAGCAAAAAATTTAAGTGATTTACTGTATGTTACCTAGCTTAGCAGAGGATAGCCAACTGGCAAATTCTGGAAAAATTATAAAAGTTTAATTACCATCTAAATTGGAAACACTGATCATAAGTAGGGATGCACCGATTCCAATACTGGGATCCTACATCCATATGGGCCAATTCCCATGTTGTGAGCAGACAGTTTAATAATATCGAGACAGTTTAAATCTTTGGGGAAAAGGCCTTCTTGTCAGCTTTGATTCAGCTAGGCTCTGAAGGAGAACAGAGAGAATGAATTGAACAGAGTATACACACTTCTGCTATGATGAAAAATGAATCTTGCATTGCCTTCAGTGTAGAAAAGGATTGCTATTACTCCATGAGACAGACTTCAGGCAAGCATTCAACAACAAAGCCCAACCATATAACCAACCCTAGCTTCCTAGCTTCCCAAATATCCTCCAGGTTTGGTTGCAATTCATCGGATCCATGGAGATTAAGTTCTCCTATCTGGTGGTGAGTTATGGACTCTTATATCAGTGCTGGAGTTTCAGGTCATTTTTACGCAGTATATACTTGTTTCCCAACTGCATCATGGCCACTGGCTGATAACACTGCTGCATTTGCAATTACTGAAGATAGTGGAAAAATCTGGCCTTCCAAAACATAAGCCAAGGGAAAGTTAGAGTAGGAACAGGTGTGCCATATGGGGGGAAGTTAGGATGATTGTAAGAGTCCGTAACTGACAGGGGCCCTAAAAAAGTATTAGAACATTAGGCTAAAATATTTCTTAGTCTCTTTGTGTGATTTTTCCAGATTTTCATCCCTGCCCAATTCCTTCTCTAACACTGCCCTGTCGGCAGCTCCGCAACTCCATGTACAGATCTGTGGGATGAAGAGGGGCGCGCACATTGTTCATCCAACCACGTGTCGTCCGAGCCGCCAATTCATTTCACGCTGTTCACCCAACACATTACGTTCACCGACTGTACTTCCGCAATTTAATTTACAGACGCCCAATCTGATGACAAGGAGTCGCTCTCTTCTTTTTGCACTGTTCACCGAACACGGAAACCTGTAGTCGGATCATACACGGGATGATTATGTTTACCGACTGTACTTCCGCAATTGAATTTACAGGCTTAAATTGTTTCCTTGGCCAAGACACTTTAACCTAACTTGCTCAAGGGGGACTATCCCTGTACGTAAACTAAGTCGCTCTTAGAGTGTCTGTAAATGACATGAATTAGAAATGTTGTCAGTAGTTTTTGGAATAAAACAACAATGTTACTTCTACCCAAACACATACCTATCAATTGTAAAACCAGAGACACTGATGATTTTGCAGTGGCCACTTAATGTTTTCCAGAGCTGGTATAATTAAGTTTAATTTAAGTTAAACATTAACGTTGAAAATTTTCAGGTCAAGACTTGTACCATTACATTTACATTTAGACACTAAATATGGCCATTTGGTATCTGTCTTGCATTGCAACAATTACCTTGCCTGGCTCTATGATATGATATGTTTTCACAGGGCCCAAAATCCCTGGCGGCAGCCCTGAGTAGAACTGATGGATTTGGAGGGTGAAACTAGTCAAGGGTATGTTTAATCAACCAGAGAGAAGTCGGAAGCACTGACAGCCCCTTTCTTCCGGTTGGCCTCTGGGACTGACTCACTGATGTAATTAGAATGTACAGGTCGAACAAGGCTCTGTATCTTTCCGCCACTCAGTTTTTCTATCTTGGCCCCTCACAAACACAGTCACTTTCATCAGCATCACTCCTCATGCACCCCACTCCATGTCTTCAGCATTGCTGTCTAATGTTGAGCGCTGTCTGGCCTGTGATGGCTTTGTTTATGCTAGCAATAGCTTAGAATACATCCCCGCAGGCTAAGTTGAGCCTCAAGAGAGAAAAATGTAATTCTTACTTATGAGTCCTTTCCAAATGGTGCAATTTGAAATCTTATCTTATTACCATACTATTAAAAATATAAAAATAACTACGATTAAACACTGGACTAGAATTAGTTTGCAACAAGATATAATTACACAGGAATGGTGCTCTATAGGAAAAAAATAATACTGAGATTGAGCAGGATAGGATATAATAACATATTTATATATTCACCAAATAATGCATGGGTCCTAAAACTACAAGCTGTCCAATGGACCCTATTCCAACTAAACTACTTAAGGAGCTACTTCCTGTGTTTGGCCCGACTAGGCTGAACATAATCAATTGTTCACTGTCCTCCGGATCTGTTCTAAGCTCGATAAAAGGGGCAGATATGAAACCTTTTTTAAAAAGCCAAATCTTTATCCTGATGAACATAGAAGTGATCAGCCAATATAGACCTCCCGTTCTTCTAAACAATTATGGAGAAAGTTGTTTCCCAACAACTCACTGTATTCCTTAAGACAAATAATATCTATGAGGAGCTCCAGTCTGGCTTCTGACCGCATCACAGCACAGAGACTGCACTCGTGAAGGTGGTAAATTACATATTGGTGGCATTGGACCAAGGCATCTGTCCTTGTTGTTCTTGACTGTACTGCTGCTTTCAACACAATTGATCACTTCCTTCTATTCCAGAGACTGGAAAACCATATTGGTCTATGTAGTCATGTTCATGTCTGGTTTACATCCTATCTATCAGAGAGATATCAGTGTGTGTGCGGACGGTCAATCCTCTGAAAAATCAAAGGTTCACTTTGGTGTTCCTGAGGGATCGGTTTTGGGACCCCTTTTAATTTCTCTATATATGCTGTCTCTTGGTGATGTATTTCAGGGTTTCCCGCACCACTTTGCAGTCAAGGCGGCCGCCTAGACAACCGATATGTTCCGCCTTGACTATGCAGTCCCAAAATAGAAAATCTGACTTGTGTCGCGTCCGAAACAGCTCGTAAATATGACGTGATTTGTGTCTAACAAAAGTTGTGCATCGATCTCCACCAACCCCGAGTCAGAATATATGTTTATTGAGTCATGACTAACTCACTGAAAAAGCTATTGAAGCTCAGAAATTTTGGCAAAAAATGTTATCCATTTTTTTGAAAAAACAAAGGTGTGAATCGTTCTCTGCCTTCCCCTGAGTCAGAATATATGCTTTATTCAGTCATGACTTACTCATGTTATTGAAGCTCCAAATGTTGGGCCAATGTTTGTTTTACTTTTTTTTAAACAAAAGGTGTGCATCATTCTCCAGCTTCCCCCGAGTCAGCAATATAATTTTATCGAGCTTGAACAGACATTCTAGGAGCTATTAAAGCTTGATTATGAAAGGAAGAAGGCTGCATTTTCATGACACACTGAACGCGCCCATTACCAGCACTGAGATTGCCTCGCTCTCTGTTGTCTGCTCCAGTACAGAGCTGTTGAAACTCCCTGACTCGTATTATTTTCGATTGTTGCAAAAATGGCTAAATAAGGACTGTGCAACATTGTAGGGGCTTTTTTCATCAAAGTAACACAAACAATTAATTAATTGAACGTTTTGCCTAAGAGCTATTGAGATTTGAAGAGCCGAATGTCTGTCGAATCTCCAATTTGAAACTATCTTCACCGCATTTAAACCAATTGGCCCTAAAGAATAAAGATACAGGAGTAGGAAACAATAGATTAGACAGGTATATACCAGTATTACAAGTCGTTAAGCTTTGTATGGTGTAATACTATTAACTTTACTCCATTCTGGCCTGTATTATTAAATAAGTGAAGCCTGTGTTACAATATTTTCCAAATCATTCATTTTGTTTGCCATAATGTTGTTGAGTAGTACTTCAAGATGAACAAGGCAAATAAATACACATTTTGGCACAAACAAAATCTAATCGACGTAACTGTAGGTCAGGCTTACCATCGAAGAAGCTGACAAATTACTACTATTTCTAAGAATGTAGAATATTTACTCATAAGCAAAGAAGGTAGGAAACCAAATCATTATTACAGTATATCAAATAACATCACACAGTAGGTTACTTTTAAAGATTACAGTAGGTTACAGTTAAACAGTCTTTGTTCAGTGAATGGAGTAACAATTCACTATTGATACATTTCCAAAAAAGGCTAAGGAGACTATGATACAGCCAGATATATTTTGAATACTCCTTGAAGCTCTAAAATAAGATACCATACTTAATATAAGTGACATAACAGGAACATAAACACATTGTGAAAAACATGATGACTAGAACATTCTGTTTTTCAATGACATCAGCAAGGGGATGAACCACTGTGGGTGGAATACATCAATGTGCAACCTTGTCTAGGGTCTGAATGAACGAATAAATTGGCAAAGATTAAAGACAATACAGTAAGAGTACTAGATATGAATGAACTTTTCTAACACATTGAAAAACACTACGATATCGCTAATTAACTTACAAGAATTTACATGAGATAGAGTGGGCACAATTAGTGTATTTATTATCTGGCATGATAATTAGAATTTCAAAGGTTGTGAAGAGAGCCAAAAATAGCACCCAATTTAACTTGGTCCTGACGTTCAGTTTGATAGCGCACTTGATTGAAGAGGCTGTTTCTCACAGTATCCCAACGGTAAAGAACACAAGTTGTCATATTTAGGACTTGGTTGCAAATCCTTTGCAAGTCTCCAAACCCATAGACAACCCTAGATATTGGGTATCTTCCCTGGCGACTTGGTCATTCAGGAACAGTCCATCTTTTGGCCCTGAAAAAGACTATTGTTAGCTATGGCAGTAAGTTTTGGGTCATTGTCCAGCTACCAAATAAAGCACCTAACAAAGAATTTAAAGGCAATTCATTATATGAACAAATGTTTTAATATTCATTTAAATCCTTCTTTCACAGATAAGTTGACATACCATCTACTTTTTATCTCCACTTCTCCCTAGCTATCTCTCTGGTACATGTTAATATTTGTCCCATCTGTCCACAAACCTTTGTTCCAGAACTCTGGTATTTTGTAGGCTGTCCTGTTAGTATGGAGGCTAGCTAGTGTTGCAGCTTGCAGTCTATTCAGCGAAAGGAAGTGGCTGTCACTGATTGATTTTTGAATCAGTTTTCATCATGCTTGACTTGCATTAACAATTATTTGGTCCTTGTGTTGTCAAACACCTGCAACTGAATACAAATTTAAAGCTTATAGTGAAGATGAGACATCGACACCTGCATACAACAAACATTCAAACACACCAGCCTAAGATCTCAAAGCACTCAAAGCACTTGCCCAAATAATTTTGGTACATGTAAATTGTTGTGACTAGTGGTGTCCAAAATATGGTTATTTAAAAATGGTTCTTCCAGTACAGATTACAATACCCTCTACTCAAAGCTGATTTTACAGTAACTGCTATCATCACTGAATACCTTCAACATTCTGGAGTACAGAGAATCAACAAAATGTTTCACTTTTCAAATAACTTTGGACTTTATGATTGAAAAACAATGTGTCAGGTGCTCTCAGACAACCTGAATACGATGAAGCCCCACTAAAAGTAAGATTGTGTAGTCTGGAAATAAAGTTTATTCAATATAATTGAAAGTGCAGTGGTACATAATTCAAAGGGGTACATTTACAAATAAAACCTGAAATCCAAACTTAATTTCTGCAAATATATTCCACCTTTTTTTGATATGTCCTGCACAAAACCAGGTGAGTTGCTGTTCAGGTTTGGAGTCTGGAATTAAGCATTTATTCTCATTCTCCACCAGTATATAGGTTATGGTAGGTGGAATTAAGCATTTATTCTCATTCTCCACCAGTATATAGGTTCTAGGAGGTTTGGGGATTATTTTGGAGTGAACAAAGGAGGGGAGGTCAGTAGAGTACTTTAAAAAATTGTTTATCAAATAAAAATGCCAAGACTGTTTGTGATAAAAATATTAAGTCTCATGGCCCCAAGAAAGAACACAATTTTCACTGCAATATGCACAGTGAAAATGACAATTGTTTTTTTTATTAGGTGCAGCCAAACAATGCCATTGGTGTAATACTGCCCTCCACTGGTGTATTTTGTAAGGCAAGTGATTGCCATAATCACAAATTCAAACATTTTTATGGTAACATTTTTATTTCAATTTGAGTGTGAGATGACCATCATCATTTATACAGTAGGTTTGTAGATCTCTATATAAAAAAACTATACATCTGTAAAAATAAAGAAGCGCTCCTCTACCAATGTCTGTAACATTATTAGATTGTACTGAATGGGAAACGGCGCTGTTGTAATACTTTAATTACATAAAAACATTTTTGTTAACATTAGGAAGACATAATAATGTCAAATAAATCAATCTACAAGATATGTCTCTATACAGTGAAGGTCAAGCACTGGCCTCAATATACAAATTACCATAATAAAACAAAGTGAAGTAAAAATATGTTTCTGTTGCACTCTTAACACCAATATTAAATAATTAGTGTATGTAAGGTTGTGTCTAATGAAATTATTTAATTTCAAACATCTTAAATTGTACACGTTTTTATCTTATATTCCCACTTGACAAAGTGCCATATTATAATGCTAAACATCAGAATAGTCATATTGTATTATGGGCTGTCGGAAAGCATCTTAAATAATCAACAAAATACAGTAAAAATGCACATCATCACGTATGGGGCGACCAGAGCTATAATGATTAAGGTGAATGTCTATATAACACAGCTGGAAAGCAGACTTGTAGAGGCTAGATTTGAGTTTAATACCAGCTAATGTCTTGTGGCTGGAAAATTCAAATTGCCAAAAGGTACGTCGGCTAGCTTTAGTGATGTCACATTTCCTCCTTCCTGTTCTGTTCCTCCCCTGGTATCCTCCCCTGGTATCCTCCCAGCAGACGTACGGCTGGTACAGTTGAGTAAACATGTACATGTATGTACATACATGCTTGTTGGAGGGCTCCACTAGTGCTACGTAGTCTAATAAGTTCTGTATCACATTTAGTACCAAAATTACGATCATTGTATTAAGAATCATAAACAGTCAACATATCTGCGATTATTTTCTGATCTGTAATAAAAAATAGGGTGACATATTGAAGAAACTAAAAAGCAAAGTAAAGGCCTCTTGGGAAAATTCTTGTCTGTCCGACTGAGAGCTGACACGGTGATGAGCAGCACACCAGATCCTCTGGCATCTGCCATTCTTTCCATATGAATCCTCCAAACAGGTTTCCGTTTACATCCAAAGAAAAATGCGTCCAAAGTACAGCGGCGATGACCAGGATATCCCCTTCTCAAATCGTTGGCACGGGGACCCTACAAAATGGCTGCTGAAAATAGCAGCTGAAATAGACCTATGCAATGACTCCACCCCCCGCTGTCCATGTCAGACAGGCCAGATCTGGAGCACATTAGTACCAGTAGTCTCGTGGATTTAGATGTGAGTGTTTGAACAGTTGTATGGTTAAAACGTTGTGTTTGGACAGTTGGCCTCATCTAATGTCCACGGATTTAACGAATGACAGGATGGGCAAACGTGATGTGTGTAGATATGCCATGTCTCTTGTTCAAGTTTTTGGGTGCAGCAATAATGGAGGAACAGGTCAGGGGGATGTAGATATTGCTGTCCGCAGGGAGTTTTGTGCTCCGTTATTACAATCCTGCACCACCCAACCCCCCCACCTGCCACTTCCTAAGTGCTTCTTCTGCAGTCAGGCCAGGGAGAACATCTAAGGCCGATGAAACCTGCAGAGTAGGGATGGAGCAGTCATGTTAGTCTGTGCAGTGCCTGAACCATATAGGCTGAACCATATAGCCTGAACCATATTTCCTGGCATCATTGATAAAGATTCAGATTTGTGGTGGAAGCACCATATCCTCATAACATCAAAGATCCAGTGAAATAATTCATAATAAGGTACTTTACTGGAAATACTTTAATGGTGTGAATGGCCAAAGAGACCTACTCTCATGTGATCTGCTTATTGCACCATTTTTCAAGTGTCAGTGACATTTAGGCAACTCTGGGGTGCTATTTTATGTGTACATTTTAGTTATTTAGCAGAAACGTATCCAGAGTTACTTACAATAACTACAGGGACATCCCCCTGGAGCAGTTTAGGATTAAGTGCCTTGCCCAAGGATGAACTTTGGCAGTCAGGAAACGAACTGGCAACCTTACAACTACAAGTCTGACTCCTTAACCACTGAGCTATATCGCGCCCCTATGGTTCGATGATATGAACATAAGAGCCTTCTGGCCACAAACACCAGTATTGGGTTTGTCAGTGAAAGAGAGGTTTATATATTGAACCTGGTTTTGAATGTGTATGAGACTAACCTGGTATAGATCTTGCTCTCTTCGTGAACCTCCATCTCAGAGCTCTTGAACTCATTCAGTTCTTTGCGGATGGCAGCCTACAATAGAAGAAAGAGAGAAGATTGAATGAGACAGATGTTATGCCATGCACTATGCTGGCAGAATCATCATACAGCAGGTCTATTCTTTATTACTTTATAGCAAGATCGAAAACGTTGTTCGTCTACACTTGTGAATGCAGGCTTTTTCTGAGAATATGAGCATTAACTGACTAATTAGTGTCTTCTCACTAGCTGAGTCAGATGTATTTGCAATTGCATAAGGAGGTTTCTTAAAACTATTACACAATTAATATGTATTAAATAAATTAATATAATTTATCTTTATCTTTAAATCTAAGAAAAATCCAAAGTGGTTATATTTTTCACCTTGGTCCAGGTAAGTAAGTAAGTAAGTAAGTAAGTAAGGTACTTAAGGTAATACCACGCATACACATTGGTAGAGCTATTAAGAAGCAGTTCTATTAAATGTTCTGGATTTTTGTTTGACACAGTTTATGTCTAGAATTCAAAACCCTAAAAAGAAAGGGTATCGTGCCAGACAAGTGGGAACAAAAATATAAAGGTTGTACTGCACTTTACATCTTTACTGGTTATCTCAACCTCCTAAGTGAGATTGTCACCTTATCCGAGGGGGTGAGCTTGGTCCAGGGTTTGTCTGCACGGCGGTCGTAGTCCTCAGTGGTCGTACACTCTACATACTCGTGGAAACGTAAGATCTTCCTGGCCTGAAGCTCTGCTATCGTGGGCCTCTGGGACAACTATACAGAGAACAGAGAGAGGCACTGAGCAAGGAAAATCTAAGATGGAGGTGGGCAATATTTACTTTACAAATAATAGTTATTAGAAGACTTATGAGTCTGTTATAACGCATACATAATTAGAATCAAGCTTATTATGTTTTACCCCCAAAGTATGTATTTTGTGCTTATCTTTAGTAAAACCTGATGAGTCTTAATGTGGGTGTGTCTGTGTGTGGCAGGCTGACCTTTCTGGTGAGTCTGCGTTTGATCTCGCTCCTCTCTGCCCGGATATCGGCTTCGTTCCTGGCTAGAATAACAGGAGACTTTCCATCACATACAGAACACCAACACTGTGCCAGTCACACAGAGACAGCTAGTCTGGACATGGGCCCATATTCACAAAGCATGTCAGGGTAGGAGTGCTGATCCACAATCGTTTCTCCAAGATCATAATGAATATGATCCTAAACCAGCGATCCGGGCCCTGAGCTTCCTCTGGCGTGAACACGGCGCAGAAGTAACAAGATACATTTTAATCACAGTTGCCTTTTCTTAGACAAGGAACTGCTTTGTCTTACGACACTGTGCAGCCGAAGCAAGATAGTCTCTTTACAGAGCTGTCTAAGGACTGAACATAAGCCTAAGACACAAAAATCAATGTTTTGTATACCTGAGTGGAAAAACGTTTTGGATTGATCTAACAATTCTTTTAAACAAAATAGAAAAACATCTATGAAGCAAGCCAAAGCTCTTGTGGTGTGGATTAACTCTTACTGACCACAAGGGGGCAGGTAGAGTAAGGAGCAGGGGTAGCAGATATGTAAACACACAGACATAAAGAAGAGTCTGTGTTTACCTGGAAGGATGTTTCTCTGCTCCAACTCCTCCGCTGTGGGTCTCTGACTCAACCTCCTGTTAGAGAACACAGACCACATGGTGTTGGGCATGAGTAACACAACTACAGCTCTACTAGCACACACCCAGTCATCCTGTTAGAGAACACAGACCACATGGTGTTGGGCATGAGTAACTCAACTACAGCTCTACTAGCACACACCCTGTCATCTAGGTGATGGATCAATCTGGGATCTAACATGGAGTATTGATGATCAATATGCGATGTATCGTGATCTATGTATTGCAGCTATGATGTATCATGATCTATGAAATGTATCTATGTTCTATCTATGATGTATAATGATCTAGGTAAAGTATCCATGGATCTAGGTGAAGTATCTATGAGCCCTCTATGATTTATCATGAACTAGTTGATGTGTCTATGCTCTATCATGCATCATGATCTTGGTGATAAATCTACCATCCATCTATAAGTTATGATCTAGGTGAAGTATCTATGGATCTAGGTGAAGTATCTATGAGCTCTTTATGATGTATCATGTTCTAGTTGATCTGCATTTATAATTTATCATGATCTAGGTGATGTATCTATAATGTATCATGATTTATGAAATGTATATATGCTCTTTCTATGATGTATCATGATCTAGGCCAAGTATATTTGATCCACCTATGATGTATCATAATCTAGTTAATATGTCTATGCTCTATGCTCTATCATGTATCATGATCTAGGTGATATATTATTGATCTATCATGATCTATGAAATATATATATGCTCTATCTATGGATGTAACATGATCTATGTAAAATATCTATGATGTATCATGACCTGGGTGAAGTATCTACAATCTATGATGTAGTGTGATCTAGGTGAAGCATCTATGATCTATCTATGATGTATCATGATCTAGGTGAAGTATCTATGATCCATCTATGATGTATCATCATCTAGGAGATGTATCTATGTTCTATCTATGATGTATCATGATTTAGGTAAAGCCAGAGTTGAGTGTGGGGATGTAAACGTGTCATTCAAATGTACTGCACCTGTTCAGTGTGGTGCCAATCTTGCTCTTGAGCTCCTCCCACTGCTCCTTGCTCTGCCAGCAGACTCCGCCCTGTCCGTTGCCTCCCTCTCTGTTGTCATTGTCATGCTGTCTCTCCAGTTTCAGGGCCAGGGTGTCCTTCCTCGCCACGCGGTTAGCCAAGGCACCTGATGACGACCACATGTTAACAGCTCTGCATTTGTAGAATTTCTATGGACATTATCAACAACATTTCAGAGTTACAAAAAATAAAAAGTTAAATGCATTGAAATTAACTTCACGCCTTCCCCCCCATCCAGCCCCTGAACTTCACTGAAACGAAGCCCTGGTCACCTTCCTGCCTTGAAGACTCCTGAGGAGCCACCATTTCATGGAATTCATCAACACTGACTAGCTCCCCTTTCACCACAAAGTAGGACTGCGTACTTGGTTGTTAATGATGACCCTCATCAAACTACAGCCATGCCTCGTCCCTGCTTCCAGTCCTACTTACTTGGAGGCCCTTCATCGTCATCTTCATCATCATCTCTATAGGGGATGGGTCCATCAGAGTCTGTATCCTCCTCACTGCTATCTCCCTGTCCGCGTCCCTCTGGGATCACACTGACCCTGGGGTCTACGACCAGACCCCTCCTGCTCCGGGGCTCCAGCTGTCTGGGTGGGGGAGGCATCCGGTGTTGGAGCTTCATCAGCTCCTCCTCCATGCAGAAGTCATCGTCCTCAGGGCTGGAGAGAGCAAATGAGAGTGAATGAGTGAGCAATTAGACATCAATAATTGATCCTGACTGTTATATAGTATGATGAAGTGAGTGGTGTTTGAACATTCTTTTTTTTATTCGGTGGTAGTTTAAATAGCTTGTTGTAAATATTATTATAAATGTGTTGTGGTTATGTAGAGTGCTCTGACATCACAGCAGGGTGTTCAGCTTGGCAATGAACTCACAGTCTCAGCGGTTCGATAGTGACCGGTAGGGAGTGTCGGCCACCGACTTCAGAGAGGAACTTCGGTGGGGACTCGAATAGCAGCGAGTGGGCCCTCTGCGATCCGTCGGGGTTAGCCTTGGCCAGATTGGGGGAGATCAGGGCCCGCTGGATCTGGATGTGCAGGGGGACTGCCATGGGCTGGCTCGGCGGCTCCGTGGTTGGGCTGGGAGGGTTGTTCTGGGGGGTGGGGAGGGGAGCAGAGGCAGGGTCGGGGAGAGGTATGTGGTGGGAACTGGGAGGGGGTCCTGGTGTTGGAGAGGAATCAGACATGGGCTGATGGAATCCCACCGCCTTGACCGTCTCCCTGGTGTCAGCTGGGTTGGTGGGTACGTTGATAGTGGGGATGGGGACTGAGACCGGGGTGGGACCAGAGGGGCCTGAGGACTCTGGATCAACGGCAGGGTCGTCAGAGTGGCGCTTGTGGATGGGGGTCATCCTCTTGGGCGGAGTGGGTGGAGAGGGCTTCATGGGGGCCAGAGGCACACCAACACCGGCCTGTGAGAGCTCCGCTGTGGAAGGAAGACAGAATGAATGCAAGATATTTTAAAGGACTGAAATGCCACTAGACACTAGCTACTATGCTAGTAAGGATGTTTAATCTGAAACAAAAAGAATCAAAGCATCACATTCACACAAAAGCAAACTGGTTAAAATATGATGATGAATTAGTTTCATGAAGGAACAAAAGGTTAACCTGTAGATGGATAGAAAATATTTTTAAATGAATGACACACAGCCAGTGGTTTAAAGATGGAAATAATTCAGTGAACAATTAGAACATGAATCAGGTGAAATTATTCTGAAAAGCATTTTTCATTCCACCCGTCTCAGCATTCTCTCTGGACCTTAGTTCAGGTCAAATAGCACACACTCAACAAGCTGGAGGAACACTGCCTGGCAGGCAGCCTAACAGACAACAGAGGTTGCGTTAAAGCAGGATTCATTCGTTTTGATGCAGAAAAATAAATGAAAATCGCAGAAAAAAAATATTGTCATGCGCTCTGAAAAAGCAGGGGTATTTACCATGCGAGTCCATTAAAAATTCTGCACAGTGCGTGGTGTGTGTGTTGCGGACAAAAGCTGACGAAAACCTGTCATTCTCATGTCTCTCATTGGGGAATAGTGAATGATCAATTGGCTGATTAATCTGCCAGTAAAGACACAGATGGGGTGATCACTTCACCATGGTTTTAAATCTACAGTACGTTGTTGAATCTGCGTATGAAGCATCTATGTAGTTACGAGCTAAATACTAATGAATGCAAGGCACGGGAAGGGGTCCTGGTGCAGGATTATTAAAAGATGACATAACAAATGTAAGAGTAAATGCTATTTGCACAAATGATGTAGGTGTTAAAAAATAAACATTTTCTAGTTTATATAGTATCTAGCTAAACACAACATTTTTCGTTAATAGAAGTTATTTAAAAAAAAAGGTGAATATTTTTTTGAGCAGTCAGTTTGTTTTAAAATATAAATAATATGCGAGTGAAGCACAATCATAAATCCACTGAAACGCTTGAATGCACAGAAGACATATAAAGTATTTACCGACATTCAAAAACACATTATCCGATCCCCAGTTCGATTATGAATATCAACTATGATAAACTGACATATTATGGATAAAAGTATGATGAAATTGGAACAAAATAAATTCTAGATAAATAATCCCAGATCTTTGTTCAGTGCCTGCATTATGTTCTAACGCTTATTAATCTAGTGTCGATCGAGAACAATCACTAGAATATCCTTCAGGTTATTACTGTATCTTATTATTTGTAAATACAAGTTCACACAGCATTCTAAAGGCCTATTTCCATCATTGTAGAGCACTGAGTAAACCCACCTTAATCTGTTAAATTGGAACAGTATAGATCATAAATTCTTTAAAACACAGATTTTTTGAGAGTCTGCTGAAAGCTAACGTGACCTCTGTGACATCCGTTAACTTCTGGCCAGCATAGGTGAGTTAGTTACAATTCAATTAAACATGCAATGGATGAAGTAGTGATGGACAAGCAGTCTTTGCTGGTGAGGAATTTCATCACGTGTTAGAGTATGGACATGAGTTATTTTGTTGTTATATTGCCACTGGCAAGATGGAAATCATTTGCAGTCAGAATCCAGGCAAGCGTCAGACTTTGTGTGCCACAACATGGGCTGCGTGCTGTTTATGGTTAATACAGTTACTCTATGCCAGTGCCACGGATGGGCAGTGTGGCATGGGGGCCTTAGGTTGTGCCACCCCAGGGCAGGGTACCTGGGTAGGCTTGTTCAACCCGGCGGCAATGCAGGTAGGTGGGCAAGGAGAGGTAGAGTCCCATCTCCCCCTGCTTTCTCCAGCTGGTCCAGTACTGAGTAGGTGGGGGACCGTGGACTCTGGAGGCCCTGTTCAACGTGGATGCTGCCAGAGATGAGTAGGGTCAGATGTCAAGGCCTTCCAAAGGCAGACTTAAGATGCGGGACCCTAAACTTGCAACTGTTGCAAAGCTAGACAGACCTCAATCTACCTCAGAGATTAAATCAATACCTAACCTGAATTATAGAACCTAATCTCAAATGTAGTGTAGACTTTGGACATAAAGCTGCCATGCAAATAAATTATTGGGTATGATTTACTGTACAGAAACTGCCGTTCTCTTCTAGATATAAAAAATAAGTTCTGTATGGTTTAACCACTGGCTGGCACAGCTCTATCCTATAACAAATGACTGATGACACCCTTGGGATAAGACAAGAATCATGGGAGGGAACAGAAGTGCAGCTACAGGCTTTAGGACTTGCTGAGGTTGCAGAACACAACGGCCAGGTTTGTATCTGACACTATCAGTGTGTGTGCGCAGGTGTGTGCGTCTGGCTGCTATGATTAACGCTTTACCCACTCAGGGATTTCTGTTCGCTCTGTAAGTCCAATCTATACTATGACTAAAGACGTTCTGAGCTCCTGGACAGGGAAACAACCAAGACTGACACTTGAAAACCCAACTTTCACTGAAACAACCATTCACAACAGTAAATATGAAAGCCCATCAGGGAGAAAACACACATCATTTCTGCAGTAGAAAACTACATTTGGCATTGGAATCTCAGACAGATGGATGTATCAACACTAGTATGCAACATATCTACTGTAGAATGGCACAGTAATGTTCCGATTGTTTCACAACAACTGTTAGAATACTGACAGTTGGGATGGGCTTACAAGCCTAGGGCAGCCAATCAGAGGCCATGATGTCGTTGAATGTCTCTCGGTCTGTTTTTTGTGCTGTGTAACTGAGGGTTATGCACAAAACAAGCCTTTGCCTGCCTTTCTTTTGGAAGTCATTCTTACTATATTTTAAAACTGGCAATGAGATATAGAACACCCTGTATATTAGTATGCATACAGAGTAACCATTATATGATTCAAGGACACATTCTGTTGAAACAGGCTACTGCGCAACTACAGTACAGAGCAGAAGGTAAAACATTCTGGTAGTACTTTTTGCCGCCTAGTCAGTGTAAAATGCCAATGTCGAGCAATACGGGATCTTGAATCTTGTGTGCCAATCATTCAATAATTTTCCGATATGTGCCACATCAAAAACACCACTCATTTTCAAACATAGAATTGAGGTAAGAAAATGATTCTGTGTACGCTATGCATATTACCAAAACACTACACATGGAAATGAAAGGTTTCTCATAAAAGTCCTAGACTACATTTTTAAAGAGCAGGCCAACATAAGGAATAGATAACACAGTCATAATACAAAACTCATTCATTAAACATACAGGGATTACATAGAGTAGCACAGTTATAATCAGAACGGCAGAACAAACAGACATAGGACATTGAGGCAGGGTGAACATACCGAGCAGAGCTGGATTGCTGTTGCGGTTGGCAGGTTTTGGTGGAGGTGCAGGTGGCTGCTTGGCGTGCGGGGGTACGGGGGGAATGTTGTCCGACTCCCCTGTGGAGGAAGAGGCGGGTACGGAGCTGGTTCGGGCAGTGGGGACGGGGCTGGGATGGACAGTAGTGGGAAGAGGCTCGTCACTGACGACCAATGACACAGTCCTGAGTGGCTTTGCCACAACAGCAGCAGAGGATGTGGAGGAGGTAGAGGATGACGAAAAGGATGGCGGGGTGGCGGTCCCAGCATGCTCTGTGGAGGACGTGGTGTTAGGGGTCTTCTTGGGAGGCAGCATGGCCTGTTTGGTAGGAGGGGGCTCTTTCCGGGGTAAAGGAGGGGAGTCAGGGACAGTGTCCGGGATTGGGGTGGGGCGAGGGGCAAAGCGGACACCAGTGGACTCTACAAGACAGGGACAGGACACAGAGACAAACACATTTTAGGGAGAGGTTATAATAAGTGTTTTTATTTGCTGCAGTCAGTTTGAATGTGAAGTTCTCAAATTCAACCAATCTATTTCCCCTGTTACTCTACAGCACCTATTAACCACATAGAACACAGACCTAAAGTAAAAAGCTTTTGAAAAGATTGAGGAACAATTCAGAACAGATCCTCACACCTTTCTCATGGAGAGAGCCAGGTGATATTTGAGTCGTGAACACCCAACTAGCACACAGTAGGACTAACACAAATGCACAATAAAGATTATTCCCACTAACTAAGTGCTGGACTTCAACAACCAGTCTAAAGCAGGGAAGGGCAAAAGTGAAGTGCAACAATATAGTGAAACGTGAAAAAACAGGAAATCAAGCAAAAAAAACGAGCAATTCCCCGCCCCTCCTAAATAACTTGTTATAGTGCAGGGTAATGTTGCAGGATGATTTTTAGTTAACCAAAATAAAAGCCATGGTGATATCTCCGGCTGTTATTAACCCACACAGAAATACCACCCCTCGTTATTTGCAACAGAACCATCTCTCTCCAACGGTATCAGGCAGTCGTTTCTAGCATGTACGTTTCGGGAAATATGATGCTTTGATGTCCTCAAGTGTCATTCCACATACTTTGCCCCCCCCCGGTCTAAAGCAACGTTCTTACCGGTTTGTTCATGGACCTCGCCTCCACCGGTCTTGTCCGAAGGCATGTACCTCGGCAGGGTGCTGCTGCGGTCAGCTTCAGATGCAGGGCGGGCCCGGAAACGCTTTTCCTCAGAAGAGGCCTTCTGGAGACTAGGCCTGAGCTCCAGCTCTGAGTGGGGTCTGACTATTGGACGTCCCTCCTCTATTGGTCTCAAGAAGCTCTCTGGCTTCTTCTCCCTAGGAGGACTCCTCCGGTCCCTCTCCAACACCCTCCTCTCCCCGTCGACTTTCCGGTCCCGGTCATCTCTCCTTTCCTCTGGCTTTTCACGATCAATTTTCTTGTAACGATCATCTTTTCTTTCCCTATCATCCCTCCTCTCGCGATCGTCTCTCTTCTCGTCTCTCCTGTCTTTCTCTCTCTTCTCTCTATTCTCCTTCTCTCGATTCTCCCTGTCTTTCCTTTCCCTCTCCTCTCTCCTCTCTCGATCTTCTCTGTCCTTCTCCCTCTCCTCTCTCCCTACTCGATCATCTCTCCTCTCCCTGTCATCTCTTTTGTCTCTCCTCTCTCGGTTGTCTTTGTCATCTCTCCGCTCAGGTCCTTCCCGCTCTCTCTCCTCCCTCTCCCTCCAATCCTTTCTTTCTCTCTCCTCCCGGTCATCACGGGGATCTCTCCTGTCCTCCTTCCCCTCTCTCTTCTCCTCTTTCCCTTCTCTCTTCTCGTCCTTCCCCTCTCTCCTCTCCTCTTTACGTTGTCTCCCTTCATCTTGAGCGGGTCCTCTAGGCATTGTCCATCTGTTCTCTGACCGGTCTGACGATATTCTGCCCCGTTTCTCCAGGTCTGCAGCTGATAGCCTGGCGTGCGAGTCCACATCCAGCGGGGCTCGGTTGGCGCGTGACGCATCGGACGGCACCCTGCTCCTGCTCCGGGTGTTGGGGTCGTCTCCCTGGGGCATCCGAGTGGGGTTGAGCCCTGGGACACGGTCAACATCCATGGGTACTGGGTGGCCATTCTTCACAACAGGAATTTGGAAGCTGTTCGTCTCGTTACTTTCTGTATCACAGAGAAACACATCCAGACAAGGAATTTGAGTTGATGGAAGATATTCATTACATCAACACTGTCTATAATTGCTACCCTACAATAACAATGTTTTTAGTTCAAAAACGCTAAATGTGATGCTTCCATACATGTTTACTTCTTAGTTAAGTGAAACCGCTGCTACACATCTTTAAACAAACCTACGAAAAAGCTTGTAAATGTCTGTTGTACAAAATATATTAATTCAATGTTTTAAATAGAAATAGAAACCCCTCTTGTATATGTATACATCATAGTTTTGCACAATAATGTGACACCCTATTATCTACTTATGACACTAATAAAGACACGTTCCTTCTGTATGTGAAATGTAGGAAATGATTGTGTGAAAGCTAAATTTAACCACAAACTGGTGGTGTCTCTATGTACATAACAAAGTAAGCATACATGAGATGTTGACAATGGCAGGCTGCTATTATGTAGCCTAGCATCCTGTTGTTGCCCCCCCCCACAAACTGAATGTAGAATACCTGTAGGACAACTACATAAAAGCTGTTGCCCACCGTCAAGTCTATAGAGCAGGACACAACTTGCTAAAGGCTAATTTAATAATGTCTTTAGGTATGAATTTCAATAAAAATTGACAGTTCTGGGTGACCTCAAACTCTTGAATGCTTGTGTATATGTGGGGTTGGAGTTAAAACTCACAGGACAGTAGCTGTCCAGGACCAGGGTTAGAAACCCCTGATAGAGTGTCTGGGTAAGCCTGGCTAACTGCTGATGTGCAGCCTGACAATAAGACATGGACATTTATTTGAACAGTGAACAAAGATATTCAACTGATGGTGACATTTTCATTAGCTAGGCAGTAATTATGTATGGAAACTTGCAATTTAGGCAAGGACACTAACAGTGGCTAGGCTATTAGTATCTCAGTCTATGCTTTGCATGCTGCACTATGATTGGGTCTGCGTACCATTCTCTGGGAGTTCCTTCAGCACTCCTCTGTCAATCAACTCCTGGCGAGGCCTCCTTACTGAGATTTTCCTCTCCAACACTGAAATTATACAAAAGTTTTGTTTTGCCATAACAAAAGGTGGATTTTCACATAACCGTGGTAGAAACCATTTATTAAAAATAACTCAGCAACTGTATTACATAAGGACTATACCTATTGATGTTTCGATAAACTTGTCACTGCTTTTCTTCTTCCCCCACTTCCAGGGTTTGAAGATCTTCCCAAACGCTGAGAACTTGCCCTTGCGTTTGGAGGGAGGGGTACCGCCCGATGAATTCCCCTCCTCGATCCCTGTCGGAGTCTTCTGCATGTCCACCTCATCATCTGGAGAGTGGGAGAAAGGGAAGGAAGCAGAGGCATGTATCAGGATGCTTATTTAAAGATACTGGAGGAAGGAACGGGAACATTACGGTACATTCTAGAAGTATCCGTACAGTGACATGCTTTGTTATTTTGCCTCCATACTCCAGCGCAGTGGGTATTACATGCAACACTGACTGCTCAGTTAGATTTAGGTCAGATGATTAACTTGGCCAGTCAAGAACATTCCACGTTTTTGCCCTCAAACTCCTTGGTTGCTTTAGCGGTATGTTTTGGGTCACTGTCCTGCTGCAAGTTGAAATGAGATAGAGCCAAGTCTAAACTCATTCATTGTAGTGGCCAAAACAGTTTCAAACAACTGGTGTTCATTAATAGCGATCTTAGAATGTTTACTAATGACTTGAGGTTGCACTCGCAGCGCTGTCGTCATCTGTTTAACACGCCTCTAACCCGCCTATATCAGATACACCGATATGATTGGTGCAGCTCGGCTACAAGGGCATAGTTAATGAGCAGCATTACTCTGTACCAGAGTAACTTGCTGAGCAAATTCAAATTGTCCTCTCGCGAGAACTCTGGATTTCCAGGGTAGGCTTTACTTGCTTTGACACTGCTATGGTCCTGGTGTTGTAAGACATCGCTAACTGACTCCAAAGGCAAATGGAAAGCCTAGAATGAAGACAGCTTATTGACAACTATCTTGCATTCAGAAATGATGCAAACCAAAGAATGGGCTAAATAGGAGATAAATGTGAAGCCAATTGGTTAAATACGTTTTTGGTAACATTAAGTGCATTGTACAAACCAACTAAATGGTTTATGTAAATACCCTCAATGTAAAGCTGACAATATGCACTTTTTTCCCCCATTGTCATTATATCATTATCAAAGTATCAAAGTGCCAGAGTACAAAGACAAGTCAACAACACCTGTGTTACTGTCCAAATACTTACAGACTGGACTGTGTTGATACACACATCTGTGTTACTGTCCAAATACATACAGACTGCAATCATTAAGTCTTTTGGTATGAGTTGGGGGTTAATTGTAGGGCTGGGAGGTATGGCTTAAATTTAATACCCCGATATTTTTCAAATGTTTGACGGTATCCCGGTATTTAAAGGTATTTCATTTTTTAGGTAAAGGGTTTAAATAAATTAATTTGTTCGTTCATTATGATTTTTGTTGGAACACCAATAAACAAGACTGAGTAAGTAAAAGTAGTGCTATTGTTTAAATCTTTATTAAATGCAGGAATACTAATAAATAACTTTGCAACCGCAAAAAAACAAGCCTATCCGCTGTCTATGGCTTTAGTACTGAACCGTGGCATGTCATGGCACCACCAC
>JACXGM010011384.1:0-25292 GCA_016801145.1 Umbra pygmaea | reverse complement strand
AATGCATTTAGGGGTGTGGTCCTGGTCAAGACAATCTCCTGAACTCCAAACTGAATGTCAGAATGGGAAAGAAAGGTGATTTAAGCAATTTTGAGCGTGGCATGGTTGTTGGTGCCAGACGGGCTGGTTTGATTATTTCACAATCTGCTCAGTTACTGGGATTTTCATGCACAACCATTTCTAGGGTTTACAAAGAATGGTGTGAAAAGGGAAAAACATTCAGTATGCGACAGTCCTGTGGCCGACAATGCCTTGTTGATGCTAGAGGTCAGAGGAGAATGGGGCAACTGTTTCAAGCTGATACAAGAGCAACTTTGACTGAAATAACCACTCGTTACAACTGAGGTATGCAGCAAAGCATTTGTGAAGCCACAACACAAACAACCTTGAGGCGGATGGGCTACAACAGCAGAAGACCCCACCGGGAACCACTCGACTCCACTACAAATAGGAAAAAGAGGCTACAATTTGCAAGAGCTCACCCAAATTGGACAGTTTAAGACTGGAAAAATTTGCCTGGTCTGATGAGTCTCGATTTCTGTTGAGACATTCAGATGGTAGAGTCAGAATTTGGCGTAAACAGAATGAGAACATGGATCCAGCATGGCTTGTTACCACTGTGCAGGCTGGTGGTGGTGGTGTAATGGTGTGGGGGATTCTTGGCACACTTTAGGCCCCTTATTGCCAATTGGCCATTGTTTAAATGCCACGGCCTACCTGAGCATTGTTTCTGACCATGTCCAATCCCTTTATGGCCACCATGTACCCATCCTCTGATGGCTACTTCCAGCAGGATAATGGACCATGTCACAAAGCTTGAATCGTTTAAAATAGGTTTCTTGAACATGACAATGAGTTCACTGTACTAAAATGGCCCCCACAGTCACCAGATCTCAACCCAATAGAGCATCTTTGGGATGTGGTGGAACGGGCGCTTCGTGCCCTGGATGTGCATCCCACAAATCTCCAACTGCAAAATGCTATCCTATCAATATGGGCCAACATTTCTAAAGAATGCTTTCAGCACCTTGTTGAATCAATGCCACATAGAATTAAGGCAGTTCTGAAGACGAAACGGGGATCAAACACATTATTAGTATGGTGTTCCTAATAATCCTTTAGGTGAGTGTGTATAATACAGGCTCTATATATAATACAGGCTCTATATAAAATACAGGCTCTATATAAAATACAGGCTCTATATAAAATACAGGCTCTAAATAAAATACAGGCTCTATATAAAATACAGGCTCTATATAAAATACAGGCTCTATATAAAATACAGGCTCTATATATAATACAGGCTCTATATATAATACAGGCTCTATATATAATACAGGCTCTATATATAATACAGGCTCTATAATACAATAGATCAGGGGTATTCAACTCTGGACCTCGAAGCCAAACCCACTCCACTTTTTCATTCCAACCCTCTAATCTGAGACTTATTTAAACCTGGGACACCAGGTGAGTCCCATAAATGTTGAGTTAGAACAGAAAACCAGCAGGCTCCGGACCCAATAGGGTTAGAGTTGAATACTCCTGCAATAGAGGTTCTATGTAACACACTATTTAATAAAGACTGTATGTAACGCTGGCTCTATGTAACGCTGGCTCTATGTAACGCTGGCTCTATGTAACGCTGGCTCTATGTAACGCTGGCTCTATGTAACGCTGGCTCTATGTAACGCTGGCTCTGCCCCAACACATTCATAACTAATAAATATTATGCCGATCCTTACACTCTTACCTCGGCGCTACCTTTGTGCACAGTGCTGAGGAAGACCCATCTGTAAGGAGAGCCGTAGCGGGTGTTCAGGTAGTGTTGGACCACTGTGGCTGCTCGGCGTGCGGGGTAGTGACTTGGGTGTAGCACCCCGGTCATCATGACGTTTTCCACTTCCACTACCTCACCTTCCTGGGACAATGAGAGAAGGGACAGCAAGCAGCACATTAAGACAGCAGTCAGTGTGTTAGGGTGAGACTTTGACCTCTGTGTGTGCTTGATGGGTGGGGTAGAGGCTCTGCCTTGTGCCCTTCCCTCATTCCAAGCATGGGACAGAAAGTATGGAGAGTAAGTAAACACAAGGAGGGGAAAGAAAAGAAATGAGGTGAAGGAAGACTAGTTAGGCTGGGGTGAGGGGCTCTTGCCTGTGCTTTGAAAGGACGAGTCCCTGCGGGATGAGAAACTGCTGCTGCCAGGATGTTTTGGAGCCACATGCAAGGGTAGAAAGACTCCTATTTCCTGCTTCCTCAAAAATCAGGAAATCAGTTTGGCCCGCCTTTTCTTAAAGAGACAGGCAACACTTTTACTTCTCTTGATACACTGATACAAAAGCATGGCAAATCGCCATACTTTGAGTTATGAGCAATGGCATTTACTAATTTTATAATTTATTTAAAAATATTGAGTAGAATTTCTTCAAATTATTTACTTATTCTGGGTATATCTGCTTGTCTCTGCAGGTTTGACTTCACTCATAAGAAGCAGTCTGGTGGCTCTGGGCAGTACGGTAAAGTGGTGGGGGTTGTGGAACCTCTGGACCAGGAGAACTACACCAAAGTGGAATTTGAAGACATGACAATTGGAACCAACATTCCCAAACAGTTTGTGCCAGCTGTGGAGAAGGTATGCTGACTGCAGTCTGACAATATCCTGGAGCTCCATATTATAGAAATGCTGTGTGTAGGCTGCTGATGTCATACCCCACGCCTTTCCATCACAGGGATTCAGAGAGGCTTGTGAGAAAGGCCCTCTGACTGGACACAAGATCTCTGGCATCAAGTTTGTGTTGGAAGATGGCGCCCATCACATGGTGGACTCTAATGAGATTTCCTTCATCCGTGCAGGAGAGGGTGCTCTGAAACAAGGTGGGCGTAGAATGCACCCCTGTGGTTCTCCCCTATATCGAGCTTGTCTGAAAAAAATATTTGCTCTTTGACTAACATGCTGTGTGTGTGCTCCCTCCTTTCACACGTCCCTCCCTTGATAGCCATGGAAAAGGCCAACGTTGCTGTGCTGGAGCCAATCATGTCAGTAGAAATTGTGGCGCCCGATGAGTTCCAGGGGACAGTCATTGCCGGTATCAACCGTCGCCACGGCGTTATCAGTGGGCAGGACGGGGCAGAGGGCTACTTCACTCTGTATGCTGATGTAAGTTTGTCACATTTATCTGTCTACAATATGATTGGGTGAATGCTTGTCCAATCACTGTATATTTGATGGTTGATCTCTGCTACTGGTCTCCAGGTTCCCCTTAACGACATGTTCGGTTATGCCACAGAGCTCAGATCCTGTACGGAGGTAAGGCAATGGTCACTGGCTGTGCTAAAATGTCAAGCTACCTATCTGTAATCTACACTTCCAGGATTTCAAGTGTTAAATTAGTAGTAATAATTTGTAGTTTGCATTTGCACTGCACACATATTCAGTTGTTCAGTTTGTTTGTAAAGATGTCATGTGGAATGCTTTAAAGAAGTGTGTTGTGTCCAGGGGAAGGGGGAGTATACTATGGAGTACAGCAGATACCAGCCTTGCCTGCCTAGCACCCAGGAGGAGCTCATTAACCAGTACCTGGAATCAACAGGACAGCTGCCTGCTAAGAAGGGAAAGTGGAAGAATTGAGAGTGGAATGCACACACAAACACAAACTCACACGAAACAACTGTTAATGGAACAGAGTTCTGAACATGGAGTAAGCTCAGCCCACAGATAGTGTGAAATGGTGTGTTTGAGGCTACCTAAGAAGTAACTGATGGGTGGTTCAGCCACTAGTAAATGTTACAAATGTTCTATTAGGAGGCCAGTGTGGGGCAGTCAGACGATGGAAAAGGGACTGCGTATCAGCAAGATATCCTGACCATAAACACATTGCAGCACTTCAATGGAATGCAATGCACAAACACGCACAAACGCACACACTGTGCTCAACCCAATGAAAAAATGGGTTTTACTTCCCCAAGTTAGAGGCTTTAGATATTACAAGAGTAATAATTCTGCATGGTTTTCCCCAATACTGTCCTCATAAAACGTGTTTATTAATGTCTTTTATGTAAACAGTCACCTCCGACAGCCTAGCAGTTTTTATTAAAATTGAGGCAAGCTCAATGTTTGGATTTGAACTTGAGTAAATATATTAACTGGTTTTGTACTATGTACAGCATTTGGTTTATGTAATAATGATTAAATATGATTTATTCAATTCAACAATTTGTTCTGGTTGTCATTTTTCATTTTACTTTTCGTTCAACTTTTTTGTACACATTTGATTTGATTGTGAATGAACATTGTATCCTTCTGAGACCATAAAGAAAACATTTGTTCCAATGTTATAATGAACGTTGACAAGACAAAAATGTTAACAAAGTCACACTATGTAGAATCACTGGAAAGCCCAGGACATTCTCTCAATGGTACTGTGGGACTAACCACAGGCCTATATGGACCCAGAGTTACTGACCAATAACCTGTCCTCTAAAGGCAGCAAAATAATTTCTCAGGAGGATATGAACGGTAAGTCAGAGTATTTTCATTAGAAACCATGAATCATTATCCATATAATATAGGGTTAATGGTTTTATGCTTCCTTTTAAGTATAGGATTGTATGAGTTTGTAGCTTACTTACCTTGGCAGTAGTGGTCAGATTATCCAAGCCTGGAAGAAAGCTGTTTTGGAGCTGGCCAGACCCCACCGATGGCTCTGTCCCAATTTTGGGCATCAAAGTCGAGTTCCCATGATCCACGGTCAGAATAAGCAGAACGAAAACCAGTCTCCAGAACATCCTCTGCAAATGGTAAGATCTGAGAACAGGAAGGAAAGCCAAAAATGAGCGTGAAGTCCTCTACGAGAATGCAGTTTGTGAGTGGATGACTCAACAGGGAGGATGTGGAGAAGGCACTGTCCAGACCGCATGGGCTCTTCAGATTTTTGTTCCTTTTATCCAAACAAACTGCGCGGCTGCAGGCCTGGGGTTCAGATACACAATACGTGCATACATAACAGCACAGAATCAAACCTGAGTCCTGAGTGTGGTGTTCATTATCTGTACGCTGAATTCTGGATTACCCAACCAATAGGTTTCCATAGTAACTAGTTAATTACATATTTTGAATAACATATAACACAATTACTGTTAATATTTTTTTTCATCCATCTTCGTCCGCTTATCCGGAATCGGGTCGAGGGGGCAGCAGCTCTAGCTGGGGACCCCAAACTTCCTTTTCCTGAGCCAAATTAACCAGCTCCGACTGGGGGATCCCGAGGCGTTCCCAGGCCACCTAGTCCTGGGTCTTCCCCGAGGCCTTCTCCCAGCTGGACGTGCCTGGAACACCTCCCAGGGGGCATCCTTACCAGAATATTTTTTTTTTCTTTCTGTAATTTCTATGTCAAGTGTTCTGTTATGTATTACATATATCTGATAACTTTTTTTACTGATCATAGTAGATTTGACCAGTTTGACATAGGCTAACTGATAATGTATCTGTGACACTGATACAGATGTTTAGGAAGTACTGAAAACAGAACCCCTAGTTCTCCCAAACTGTCATTCTATGCTGATTCTAATGTCTTTGACCCAAACAATGGTTTAAGTTGTCCCATGCTATTAGCTCGATCCTAATCAAAACATGGAGTTTACATTGGATCGATGGTGTGCAGTAGACCAGAATCAAACCCATGTGGCATGTCCTGAAGGCAGTGTCTACACCACCATTGGTTTTCAGGCAGCTTGCAGGAAATTGCTAACAAGCAATAGTAAAATTGCTTGTTAGATGGCATCTGTAAAGATACTGTGTTGTTATTTGCCAAAATATATTGAATGATGTATGAATATATTGAAAGGAATTTTACACACAGGTGTAGAAGTACCATCCTATCGTGATATGCTAATTTGTACCATAAAGGGTAGTTATGTTGGCTAGTTTCCTGCAATTGTACAAATAATTCTCCAAGGAACTGATGAAGCTTCTACTGTTTAAGTAAGACAGTTCCCTGCTATTCTACCCAAACTTTATGTTTATGCACATCAAACAATATGACATTCAGGCCAAAATGGGAGACATTATTTTGTTAACTGCAGAAGTCCCATTCTTCTGCAAAGAACAATGGATTTTCTAACTAAATATCAACAAAACCTAAAAAGTATCTTATAAACTTCATTACAGGTCCAAATTATTCTACAGATAGCTGGACAACTTTTGTTGAATTATGAATTATGAATAATTCATAATGAATAATTATGAATTATGAATTCCATGTCAAAACAAAATTGGATTAGAAAAACTGGATTCTGTAAAAACACATTTAGTTGCAATAACTTTTTAAAAATGGATCATATACATTTTTTTACATGTGCATATTGAGAGAGCTGGACAACTTTTACAACCTTTAATTTAATAAAAAAATTTGGGGGGATTTATCAGCAATTCTTTAAATGTGAAAATGTGCATTTATCCTCAATAACATTTTCAAAATGTAGCAAACAAACTTCATTACAGCTCCAAATTATTCTGCAGATTGCTGGGCAACTTTTACAACCTTTGAATTACATGTCAAAACAAAATTGGATTTGAAAGAATTCATAAAATCCTGTAAAACACATTCAATTGCAACAACCTTTTCTAAATAATCATTATAATCATTAATATCAGTCTTACTTCTGGGTATGTGCCGCATTGTTTTAAAGAGGCAGTGGTGCAGCCCCTTATTAAAAAGTCAAATCTGGATGCCTTAGTTCTTGCAAATTATCGTCCGATCTCTAAGCTTCCTTTTATATCTAAGATTTTAGAGAAGGCAGTTCTCATACAAGTTACAGTCTTTTTTAAATCTGCATGGTATCCTTGAAGTGTTCCAGTCTGGCTTTAAAACATTTCATAGCACAGAGTCTGCACTTATATAAGTTTTTAATGATCTTTTAATTGTAACAGACTCTGGAGATTCTGCAATCCTTATGCTTTTAGATCTTACAGCAGCATTCAACACTGTCAACCACAGTGTTCTCATCTCTTGTCTTGAGCACAGTGTGGGGATTAAAGGCACTGCACTTGAATGGTTCAGGTCATATTCATCAGAGAGAGTGTTTAAAGTAAGTTTTGGTGGCTCCACTTCACCCTCAGCACCACTGACATGTGGAGTTCCTCAGGGATCTATTCTGGGGCCGATTCTCTTCTCTCTTTATTTGCTTCCCCTTGGATCCATCTTAAAGAAACATAACATCAGTTTAAATTTTTATGCAGATGATTTCCAGATCTACTTGCCTATTAAAAGTGAGGGTGATAATTCCCTAAAAAGACTGTTAGATTGTTTTTATGATATTAAAGCCTGGATGGCTCTAAACTTTTTACATTTTAATGAAAGTAAAACAGAGGTCATGATACTTAGACCCAGCATTTCTCATGGTGCTTCCCAATTGGACCTGGGTCCCCTGACACCTTATGTCAAGTCTATGCTAACTAACCTTGGGGTTAAGATGGACAGTGATTTTCAACTACAGAAACAGATAAATTCCGTTGTTAAAGTTAGTTTCTTTCAAAATAGGCTGCTTACCAAGCTGAAGCCATTTTTATCTTTCTCTGATTTTGAGAGGGTTATACATGCTTTTATAACAACTCGCCTGGATTATTGTTATGCTTTATATATAGGTGTTAGCCAGGCCTCCCTGTCTAGATTACAAATGGTTCAAAATGCTGCTGCTCGACTCCTTACCGGAACTCGTAAACGACATCACATTACACCTGTTCTTGCCTCCTTGCATTGGCTACCAGTTTGCTTTAGAATACATTTTAAGATTTTGTTGTTTGTTTTTAAAGCTCTTCATGGTCAAGCCCCAGCTTATATCGCTGAATTACTGAAGCCACACGCTCCTCTGAAGTCATTAAGGTCTGCTGACCAGCTACTCCTTGTTGTCCCTAGATCACGGCTCAAAAATAGGGGAGATCGAGCATTTTCAGTCATGGCCCCAAGCAGGGATGGACTGGGAAAAAATTCGGCCCGGGACTTTGGATGGAGCGGCCGGCGGTGGGGGGGGTGGTGCGCGTGTGCGCGCGTGTGCACTGTATCTGTCGCTCCCCGCGTTCGTCAATCATTCATTCTGGGTTTCTCCTCATTTGAATATAGAGGAACTCTCTCTCGATTTGACGGCCGGGCCAGAGCGCAGTTTTGCGGATGCAACAGCCTGTCCATTTCAGCCTACTGTCACTTGCTTTATTACGTCCGACCGGCCGTCAAAGTAAAATGTGACGGCCCGTTTGGCCCGGAATGGACCGGCCGTTCGGGAAAACTCCCGACACTCCCGATGGCCAGTCCGGCCCTGGCCCCAAGGCTGTGGAATGAATTGCTTCTGCATGTCAGATTGGCCCCTAGCCTCCATATTTTTTAATCATGACTTAAAACTCACATTTATTCATTGGCCTTTAAACCTGTTTGAGAGTTGTATTCTGCATTTTCATTTTCTAGTTTGTTACTTGTTTTAAATGTATGTTTTGTTGCTTGTGTGTTTATGATCTGTTTTAAATAGTGTCAATGTCCAGCACTTTGGTCAACTTGGTTGTTTTAAATGTGCTTTACAAATAAAGTTGGATTGGAAATTGATCATAAAAACTTTCCTACATGTGCATATTGTTTGAAATACAGCTGAACAACTTTTAAAATGTTTGATTCAATAAAATTTTTTTTTTGGATTGATCATACATTTTTTAAATGTGGAAATGTGCATTTATCCTCAATAATGTTTTTTAAATGTATCAAACACACATCATTACACACCCAAACTATTCTGCAGATGGCTGGACAACTTCTACAACCTTTGGATTTGAAAAAATCATTTAGTTTGATAATTGTTTTCAAAGCCAATTTTGATTTGACATTTAATTCAAAAGTTGTGGAAGTTGTTCAGCCATCTACAGAAAAATGTGGGCCTGTAATGAATTTTGGGTGATACATTTTGAAAAGGTTATTGAGGATAAATGCACATTTCCACATTTAAAGAATTGCTGATAAATCCCAAATTATTTTTTTCATTGAATTAAACATTGTAAAAGTTGTCCAGCTGTGTTTTCACACAATATACACCAGTAGCAAAGTTTTTATGATCAATTTTGAAAAATGTATTGCAAATAAAAATATTTTTCCAAAATTTTGTAAATAAAAAAAATGTTTTGAATTTAGTCAAAAGTTACACATGTTGTGCAACTCTCTGTAGAATTATTTGGAGTTGTATTGAAATAGTATTTTTTGTGAGGTTTCTTTGCTATTATTTTAAATAGTGACGTGAGTAAATGCACATATTTTTTAAACAAACAAACAAACAAACATACTCCAGCAGTCCATGACTAATTGTTGCACTCATAAAAACTTAAATGAAGAATGATTGCAGTTTTCAATGGTACAATACATTAACACTGAACGTCTGTTGAATCTCTGAATATAAAACTAACTTTACCTCGGTCTTTATGATAGACATCCATAGATGCAAGGAATCCAGCGAACAACAACAACAGAGAAGAAATAGACTTCTATTAAAACCAAAACGATCATATCATTAAACACTTGAACATCTAAATTTATTTTTTATTTGGGTGGTATCTTTCCTTGTTTTTATTGAAAGGTCAGTAGAAAGCAGACGCAATGTCAACAGGATTCTAGACAGAGGAATCTCAAACCCATGTTGCCAAGGTAGATGTGTGGTCTGTAGTTTGATCTTAAGCCACTAAAGCACAATGTACATTGAACAAAACATAAAAAGACAACAATTTTCCATTAAACACTTTAATGAATCAATATCTCTATTGTTACACTGGAATGTTATGATTCCACCTCTGTATTTGCTTAAACTTTAAATGCCCATCTGCTACCATCTTAAAAACCTGTTATCCAACAAACCTCAATGAAATTCCAGAAATACAAACAAAAATAATCCACAAGCTACATGTTGTCCCTATGCCTGTGTATATCACATAGGAGCATTAATTTGTCATGGAGTAATGACCAAGTAGCTGTAATCAACCTCTGATTGGACCAACACATTCCTGTTGGGGTGACGGCTAAAAAAAAACAATGAATTGATATATGGACCACAGTTTAACTATTACCTTGACAGTGTGAAAATAGAATACCACTGAGCTTTTGATATTATTTTTTAATTAGACCTATAGTCACATTTTTTCATGGTTTCTTTCTCTGGGTTACAATAACTTTGTCTATGTTAGACAGGGATGAAGAGATCAGATTGAAATATTTGAGTAGTACTTTGAAAATTGACGCAATAAATGCATTCAAAAGTTGCATAGGCTATGTCTTCCTGTAATACAAATTGCAAATCATTCTTGCTGATAAGAACTATTTACCTTGTTAAGGTTTACTGCAGTTCTATATAACGCAGAAGCAAAAACGTAAAGGCAGTGTTAACAGGCTAACGTAAACGGCTAGAGGACTCAATGGGCAAATCAACAAACATATTGGAAATTACAAACATATTGGATACTCAATACAGCAATTTCCCAAAATTACAGGCAACACCTAAAGCTACCTAGAGACAAACAACTTGCCTTAAAATGCAAACAGAATCTGGTGAATCTGTAGTTTTGATTTATGAAGGTATGAAAGCGGAATTGACCAATCCTCTTCAAATCGTTTTAATATTATACGCCCAATGTTTAGAAGACACACGCGTCAAATGGATGATCACCTACTGGTGGAGATGGTTCATCAACTGAGTCAAAACGACTGACATCATCCGGCTCGGTACTGACCTGCTCCTCAGTTAGCACCAGAGAGGGACCTGTTCGTTAGGCACCAAACTGTTCTAACAACGGATCTGTTCAGTTCTTTGAAAAAACCAAGCCTCAATTTTAAAACCTCTTGTCCTAATGAACAGGTCCCTGAGAGTCATCCCGTAGCCCGTTGTGCGCCTTTCAATGTCACCAAGAGCGCCATCAAACCCTCATCCACCGCTGCCATTTTGAGTCAGGCTGACTGATTTGTAGCCTCTAGTCAGCAGATGTTTCTCTGTCCAGTCAATTTAACTCTTCATATATAGATATTCTCTCTCATACAAACATAAATACAGCAATACCCCTCTCCGCCTTTGGAGTGGCTGTTTAAGAGTCCTGTTGGTGTGTAGTCTCTAAAACAATCCCGGCGGGCAGGCAGACGAGGATCCGTGTCATCTTTCGGAACCCTAACAGTTTTTGTTTTTACAGGATTTCATATTTGTCGACAAGGAACGATGTTTCTTCAGAGAATTTTACAGGTGCGAGTCCTTCAACATGAGCAACTTTGGCCACCTGAGAGTAAATGGGGGGGAAAGGTGAAAAGTTAATTGCAAGAATAGCAAGGACAGAAGCATATTAACGCATACTGTTCTACTACTGAATAGGCCTATGTCAAGAGTTGGCATGCACCAACTTAAGCAGCTCAAACTTGCCTGTATGTCACAATAACTGCGTTTGGACACAAACGAAACATGAATGGGAAAGAAATCGTTGGGTTGCCCGGCTATGCTGAACTCCAGGCTGCCACTTTTGTTGCTGGCATCTATGACAGGGAGGCACCACTCCAGAATGTTCCGTCTGCTGTCATGCTTATACTCTCCATCCACATCTCCTACTGTGGGCGGCCCAACTCCAGACCTGAGTCAGGAAGCAGATAGAAAGTTAGCTCCATAAATATTTGGACAGTGACCATTTTATTTTGGTTCCGTACTCTAACAATTTGATTTTGAAAGGATACAATGACAATGATGTTGATTGCTGTCAGCTTTAATTTGAGATGAATTTATATTCATCCACATTGGATGTGGCACATAGCATCTCGCTGCCTTGCAGGACAAACTACATCATGATAGTCAGTGGTTTGAGCCCGACTATCGCTTCTGACTTTTCCCGGATCTCCATCTTGAAGCAGCGCAAATTGACTTTGCACTGCCCGGGATTAAGGATAGATAAGTTTGATTATGTACCTTGCCACGTCGCTCTCCAGCGACTCTTTGTGGGCAGATCGAGGACCTGTACATTCAACTGCGGAAGTATAGTTACTGAGTGTCAGTAGGCTCCGCGGCATGTGGTTGCATGAGCCATGTGAGCTTCCTTTACCATCCCGCATCTGTCGGGGGGGGGGTTGTAAAGCTGCCGACGTGGCTGGGTTAGTGGGAAAACCCTCTAATATGTTACCTCGACGTGGCTGGGTTAGTGGGAAAACATTGGACAAGACCAATTGGGAGAGAAATTGAGAAAAAAATGAATTGACTGTATCTTTCGTACATTTTCGAGCACAAAAAACATTGGACAGTTTAACAATATGGAATAAAGTAATAACTGGTGATGCTCTGCCAGGCCTGTACTTAGTTCCAAGCTAGCAAGGTTGTAACACACTTAAGAATCATGCATTCAACAGTTAAACACCCATGTACTCACGGTGTAGGGATGGTAATGACAACATCATTCAGTTCAAGGCTCTCCTCCTGCAGTTCATATTCTATGTTCACATCACAACCTGTAGCACTCTCTGAAGGCCAGCAGTTAACTACAAACAATATAACACAATGACATAAACAAATTGCAGATAAAGTTGACATCAAATCAATGTTTTCCCCTCATACCACCCCCCCCCTCCCAATCTGTCCCATCTGCAACTCCTCTCAGGGGTGGGATGGTTGAAGAATGATGACACGCTTCCTCCAAGCACGTGTCGCTGAGCGCCCCGATTCTGATCACACTTCTCGTTCAAAATGGACGGCTTTGAATGGTACATGCTGGATTTTGGTCTTTCCTTTCAAATAGAGCCCAAATAAGAACAAGACTGCCAGGTGAGGGGAGATCCTAACCAGTCAGTCAGCTACAAGGTAAAAGTGAAAACCAGCAGACACTAGGCCATCTGTGGATCCGGTTTGAGACCCCAGCCTTAGAGGAAAGGGTCACTGTAAACTAGGGATGCTCATTTCGGGTAATTTTCCCGACCGACAACCGCAACTCCTTATCCGATTATTAACCGTTAACTGATAAGATAATTTTTTATTTAAAGCCAATTGAATCTTATATTGACGAGTGTCTGTAACCCGTTAAATATACAAAAAAAATTCACGGATTTCTTTTAATGTCTAACAGCATACAGAACAGATCAACAACAGCTGCCGGGTGCACCAGCTTTGTGTATAAGTTCACTCGGGTGCAAAGTCCACACTAAACGATACGTTGAAACTAGTTAGTTTCATACTAAAGCTGTGTCGATGTTTGGTTTCACCAAACTACACTGGCGTGAAGTCCACACCAACCAAAATATTGTCGCAGACGTTTTCATTTTCCGTTGTCAATCAAAGGAAAGTAGCCTTGATGCAGTGTTTACCGAGTTGTCAAATTATAGAATGAAAATAGTCAGTGACAATCTGGAACAAGGTTGTTGCTTACAGGAGGCCTACTGCAAATAAGGGCTATATTTCATTAACACATAAGAAAATGTTGATAACGCTGCTATGCGTTATGTTACTAACTATACAATATCTGCCGAGCGCACCCATTCCATTGAAATGAACATTACGGTCCTCTCTGAAAATTAAGTGCGTGTTGTCAATCACTGTGTGTGTTGTTTTTAAGGTAACATTATTTTGTCGGCTATAATGCATCAGGAGCATGATGAATTATAGCCGATAAAATAATATATGCTTCACAATACGATAGCGTTATACGTTTCTGTAAATGAAAAAATGAAAGCGCAAGTTAATATCACAGTCATCATAAATGGCGCAAAATAGGCAGCCGGTATATTTCGCTCCTAATTACCTATATCTCCCCACTTTTCAAAACGAAGGGCCAGGCTCTGGTTGCGCGTGTCAACGCGCCACGTGATTTAACAAATATAGGCCATATATATGTAAAAAATAAAAAAACGTCTAAACCATTTAACTGATAGTATTAAATCGGTCAAATGATTACCCCATGGTGAAACAGTTCTATCCTAACGTGAGGGTTCTCTTCCAGGATGACAATGCCACTATACACAGGGCACGAGTGGTCACTGAATGGTTTGAGTGTGGAAATTGTGAATCATATGCAACGGCCTTCACAGTCACCAGATCTGTCAACCCATTTGAACACCTATGGGAGACTCTGAACCAATGGTTTACACAGCGACTCTTCACCACCTTCATCAAAACACCAAATGAGGGAAAAAGTTTTGGAAGTACGGTGTACAATCCATTCAGCAATCTGCCGTGGCAAAAATCTGTGAAATAATGCCATGTCGTTTTTCTTTTTATATCGTCAGAGATTTTTGGGTCAAATCACGATTGGTCGAGGCAGTACTAAAACATGGTGACGAAACACAACCAAATGAGAATTACCTGAAGACGTTTAGCTTAAGTTTAGAATTTTTGCGGTTCAAAACAGGCTGGATATAAAGATACTTTACTGTCACCTACACATACATGTAGCGAAATTCATTCTCTGCATTTAACCCATCCCTCAAGGGAGCAGTGGGCAGCCATTTACAGCACCCAGGGACCAACTCCAGATCTAAGCCAGTGCTTTCATAAGGGGCACAGTCTGGAGAACCTAACCTAATAGCAAACTGTATAGCATATGGAGACAGAAATGAAGTAACCCCATATAGAGACAGGTGACCAATTAAAGGGAAAACAAACATTGCCTCAATAAGGTTTGGGGCCACCTAAACAGCTTCAATGCACTTCAGAATGGATTGTATGAGTCTGGAATATTAATGGAGGGAGTGTCTGAAACACAGAAGTAAATGTTGTGTAATTAGAATTCCAGAGACTCATACAATCCATTCCAAAGAACACTGAAGCTGGTTTGTTGGCCCAAAACTTGACTGAGACACCATGTTGGTTTTTCCCTTTAATTGGTCACCCATCTCTATATGGGAGGAATTACACATTCGCCAAACTTGACTGAACTCACAGGAACCCGATCTGCCGAAAGAAGCTGAACAAGAATGATGGTAACTCCCGCAGGGCACTTGGGAATAGTCTTAATGCCAAAACCAGGACTCGAACCCTGGCCAGGAGGGAGGCCCCAAATCAAGGGTAAAACATCAGCAGTTCCTGCTGTATTATAGACGGTGTAATGTTAACAGGTACAGGTAGGCAGGGTACTGAGACTCACTGGTCAGAGGGATCAGAGCGTCATCTGTACTTTGAAGCCTCCACTTCAGCACCCCGACGTCTGTGTTGAGGGGAAAAGACTTCTCTGGGTTCTTCAGACCAATCACAGAGTCCGAAGTGAAGAGCTTCTTATCCACGTTGGGATGAGTCTAATCAAATCAAACAGTGACAATAGATGTCTGACATTATGGCATTGAAATCCAGAACATCAAGCAACATTCAGCAGAGGTTAATTGGGGGGTTAAATCAAAGGTAGTGTTTTACTAATACTTCCAAAAAGGTTACAAATCTGCTCCCTACTGAAAACCACCCAGGAGTCTTAACATGAGGTCATAGGTCAGTCTGCATCAGGTCTACTCACCTGCAGTTGAACCCCCTTGCTGCCATTGTTGTTGACCATCAGGCGAATGCGGCCGACCTTGTCGTCAGCCACTCTCAGAGTGATTATACCCAGGACCTCCATGTTCTGTAGACCACCATCACGGCCACAAGTCAGGCTGATCTTCTCCTCAATTCGTAGATGGACACTGGGGGATAAACCCAGGTTTAGATGGACACAGAGCAACCCACAGGTTTAGATGGACACAGAGCAACCCACAGGTTTAGATGGACACAGAGCAACCCACAGGTTTAGATGGACACAGAGCAACCCACAGGTTTAGATGGACACAGAGCAACCCACAGGTTTAGATGGACACAGAGCAACCCACAGGTTTAGATGGACACAGGAACAGATGTTTGGATGGACACTATGGAGACGCGTTTAGATGGACATTGAGGAAACTTAAATTGTATAGATTTCACTAACACACTGACATTCATGAGATTTAAATCAATAATACAGAACATGCACAGATATTTAATACAAGGAAATATTCAAAAGGAAGCCCTGTTCATGTGTATTTTACAGCAGTACAGACACTGTACATTACAAGAACAACAATATTGTACCTCTCCATGTTGACCGGTGGTGGAAGGACATTCGATGCAAGCGAAAGCTTCTTCCCTGTGTTCGACATGATGGTTTCCCCCTCTGACTTAAGTTGGTCCACAAAGTTGTCCACCTCTTTCCCCCTGGCACCCAACTTGAGGGCTTTGCTGGGTCCGCTGGGCCTTTAAAGAAAAGGGTCAGTACCAGCCTCTGTATCCATAATCAAACGTAATCAACAACTACATTTCATCACTTCCATACCTAATTGAGGCGGGAGCCATCTTGGGCTTCTCAGGTTCGATGATATTGTCTGTCATGATAGACCCTGAGGACATACTGCTCATTCCAGCACTGCCGAAGCCGCCGTAGGCCGGGATCTTCTTCCCTGAGCGCTCAGCATCTCGTCTGACCTGTTGCAGTTCTTTGGCTTTTCGCCGCATCTCTGCCTTTGCCTCTCGCTCTTGAGTCTGCGGGGTGGACCAGAGGAGGAAGGTGTGAATCCGGGGTACCAAAACATAAAGCAAACACACATCCTCTTCATGTTTTCATTTAACTAGCTACAAACATCTCACCTCTCTGACTGCACGGAACACCTTCTCCTCATGAGAGTCCATCTCGGTGAAGGTTCTGATCTGGGCCAGGTTGACGTTCTCCCGGTAACCCAGGGCAACAATCTCATCAAAGGCGAATATTAGGTCGAAACAGTGGTCTGAGATCTCAGCTTCCTCCAGCACACGGCAGTACTCTGGGATCTTCAAAAGAAGAACCAGCTCAGTTGTGCTGGTTGCATACACTTGTGGCGGCATACACAATGATGTATGTTTTTGAGGATGTAGAGCAATATTTTTTTTTATTTAACAATATTTAACCAGGTAACTTTATTGAGAACAAATTATAATGTATGTACCCTGTCAACTACATTTTCGGTGAGATTAAATCATACAGGTGTATATATGTAGTTGACTAGGAATTTGGATATTATTAATATTTCCTTGGGCAATGTTTGGGAAATCAGGATAAATACAGCAACAAGCATTGTATAAAAGAGTGTATAGTATATGATGCAAGCAGTGTAAATGGAAAAAGATTAAAATGACACAATGTACTTTGGGCAGAGTCTAGTATATGAGAAAGACTCTGCCAACCATGTAAAATAATGACATGTATTGTTGTCCAATTGCATGACATGCATTGTTGTTTTTATTTATTTACTGACATTTTTTAAGTAGGAAACTTGGAGAATCAATTCTCATTTTTAATGACCATCCAAAATCACCCATGGATTGTCAGAATGCCGCAACCAGGATATGAACACTGGCCACCGTGAAGCAGCTGTGCTGCAAGGCAGTGACTTAAGGCCTCGTATACTTACCGTTGCTGACCTGTCGCGTGACAATGTCACGTCATGGGTGCGCTGTAACTATTTATACTTGCGCGCATTGGTCGAATCCCTAGTTGCAGTCTTCTCCTGAACAGAGGTGTCGCAACTGAGGCGAGGCTACAGACTTTGCTATTTTTACGGACTAGAAGAAGAAAAAGGTAAACAATGGCAGGACTGGCAGCAGCATTGATGTCAATGTCAACAGTAGCTAATATGATATTGGATTCAATGGATGAGGAAGAACAGCTGCTTTAGAAACTGCTAGCAAAGAAACGAAGAAAAAGGTGGAATGTTTATCCTTTGAATAACACGCTGCTGAAAAAAATTGAGTGGTCCACGACCTCTGGTCGTGCATTTAAAATCCTGGCATGCCAGCAAGATCTACATCATTTTTACGTCACATTGGGCGGGCGACAGGTCAGCAATGGCAAGTATACCGCCTTCGAAACCCATCGAAATATGGAGGCAATGCCAGAACTATACCCCTTGGCAGTGTTTGCATGGGTCCTGAGTATCCAGATAAATTAACAATGCCCATTATCTCTGTACAACAGGACAATAAAGATGAACTGAATGGAATCATACCACTCGTGAGAAGAGTCGCAGAGTCTCCAGGTCCTCTAGGATGTTGCTGTTCTTGGTGGTGATTAGCACCATGTAGAGCTTTTCCAGGGGCTGGTAGACGTATCGAACGCTCTCAGTCTCCACAAATGTGTGCTGCTTTCCCAAGCCCATGAGCTTTGGGAAGGCGGCCAAGAGGCCCTCAACACGCGTCCGGGTCATTTCCACAAACTGCCGAGACACAATGGCTTTTCCTCCTTTGGTGCACACGGCTGCTGCCAAAAGCACCTGAAGAGAACAGAGAACCAGTTTCATACCTCCATCAATTATGAGACTGATAGGACAGGCAAAAGTAGCACAAATGCGTTGGCCAATGAAGAAGCTATGCCAATTTACTAAGTGATACAAAAACTTTAAAGTTTAACTCCAGTAATTAACCACCCCCGATACCATGGCAATACCTACTTTCCCAACACATTTTATTGGCCCTGTGCCACCATTAGTGTACGAAGCTGCCCTCATTTAATATACTGGGTTACTACATTAGGATTCTAAACAAGAAGCTACCATAAGAAAAGGCCTAGCAATAATCAATTCTTAACATAATAAATAATAATACGGCTTACTGATTATTTCAACTCTGTGGACAATCTCTATCCTCACTTTTTTGAGAGCCATTGAGCCACCTAACTAGCATACCAAGTAATTAATTACCAAAACCAATTCACAATTCATACAGCGCTCCAACTGTGGTGCTGTTAGCTATTTAAACTAATAATCATAAGGAATTCACAGCCTGTCGGAAATGTTAATAAATCGTAACTAGCTAGTTAGCACGTCAGCTAACAGGTACATACTGTACTGTAATGTAACTGACTGAACAGAATTTCAAAAAGTAACTGTACAGCAACACTTTGTTGACACTCTATAGCTGCTAACTAGCTACAAATCCTGCTAACTAAGTTAACAAAGTTAACTTACTCTAATTATATAGTAGGTAACTACCTAATGTTTATAGTTCAATGCTGTCTTTACAGTGAATTTGAGTTGACATTTCATAGTCACTAGCTAGCTAGTTACTGACAAAAGCTAATGTTTTTATCAGGCTAAAGAGAAACATAACGATAAACCCTGCTTGTGACTCTCGGTTCTTACCATTTTGGAATATATTTAGGTAAACGATCTTCACTCTTCAACGGTGTTCACTCAGTCAAACTCCCGTGTGTCTAAATTGCTTTGGGAACGAAATTTAGTTACTGTAAGTAAAATGATTGTTGGTAGCGCTTCGCTCTGGGTAACGTAAGATTCAATATGGCCGCCGAGCAGAGCCACGTCTCCATCTCCAACCGGAAGAGTTTTGCTGCCTTCAGAAAATCATGGATTGAGAAAATTAGAAAATTACTGTCCGTCATTGAAAAAAAATACCCGAGCTGTTAAAAAACTCGGCAGTAACAATTCCGGTTTTCGAATTTTGCCTTCACAATAAAAGTCCACGTTAAAACGCTATATATGTTGCGAAATTCATATTTTAATGCATAGTAAAAAATACACTAACTGGGCACTTCATTAAGTTCACCTGTGTACACCTGTGGTAATGCAAATATCTAATCAGCCAATCATGTGGCAGCAAGTCAATGCATTTAGGCGTGTAGACATGGTCAAGGTGATCTGCTGAAGTTGAAACTGAAATCAGAATGGGGAAGAAAGATGATTTGAAACATGGCATGTTTGTTGGTGCCAGACAGGCTGGTTTGAGTATTTCAGATGATGCAGATCTAGGGATTTTGTGCGCACAACCATCTCTAGGGTTTTTAGAGAATGGTCAGAAAAAGAGAAGATATTCAGTAAGCGAGAGTTCTCTGGGCAAAAATGCCTTGTTGATGGCAGAGGTTAGAGGAGAATGGCCAGACTGGTTTGAGCAGAAAGAAAGGAAACAGTAACTCAAATAACCACTCCTTACAATCAAGGTATGCAGAAGAGCATCTGAATGCACAACATGTTGAACCTCGAAGCAGATGGGCTACAGCAGCAGAAGATCTCACTGGGTGCCACTTCTGTCAGCAAATAACAGGAATCTGAGACTACAATTTTCACAGGACCACCACCATTGGACAAAAGATGATTGTACATACATTGCCTGGTCTGATGAGTCTCGATTTCTGCTGCAACATTCATATGGTAGGATCAGAAAAAACATGAAAGCATGGATCCATCCTGCCATATTTCAATGGTTCATGCTGGTGGTGGTGGATTGATGTGCTGTGGGGGATATTTCCATGGCACACTTTGGGCCCCTTAGTGCCAATGAAGCATAGTTTAGATACCATAGCCTACCTGGGCATTGTTGTTGACCTTGTCAATCGCTTTATGACCAGTGTACCCATCATCTAATGTCTACCACCAGCAGGATAACGCGCTATGTCACAAAGCTCACATCATCTCAAACTGGTTTCCTGAACATGACAATGAGTTCACCGTACTCAAATGGCCTCCAGTCACCAGATCTCAATCCAATCGGGCACATTTAAATGTATTGAAAGGGGAGATTGCATTATGGTTGTGCAGCCGACAAATTTGCAGCAACTGTGTAATGCAATAAACTCAATATGGACCAAAATTTCTCTAGAATGTTTCCAGCACCTTGTTGAATCCATGTCACAATGAATTAAAGCAGTTCTGAAGGAAAAAGTGAGTCCAACCTGGTACTAGCATTGTACCTAATGAAGTGGCCAGTGATTGTTTGTTAGAAAGAATAACGCATTGGGGAAGATATAAACTAAGGGAAGTTACTACTTAATGTTTTATTTAAATTAAAGAAGATAAGGTGTAGCACATTAAAAAGTGTCTAGAACATGTAGTGTTACAAAAAAGTAAGTAATTTTCCTGATATTTCTTTAATTCTAAAATGACTGGTACTCATTAGTGTTGGAGGAAGACTGTGGTATACATCCAGCAACTCTACATTCTACACAGCCCCAATGGAATACATAGTAATGCACTCTTTTTGGGATACATCTTGCCTCTGCATTACAAAACTATGGTGTGCGCTCTGGACAATGTATTCTAGGAAATACTCAATAGAGTGTGTAGCTTCAGAATATATCAATTGTTTTGGCACTGTGTAAAATCAATTGTTGTTGCCCATAACATTGGCCACAATGAATATCACTATATATGGAATATACATATTGCTTGATATTTAAAATCTCATGTGCGTACAGGACTATAAGTTCTAGGAAATAATCAGGAGAGTGTCTAATAACCAAATAATATTATTATTTTTTCTATATCTAGCAACACAATATTATTTACCACAGACTAAAAAAAACATTGTTTTTACACTCCGCAGCCTGTTTATTCGTGGCCCGGAGGAAATCCCTTCCTTCATTGGTCAGCCCATTGCCAGCTGATACTATGAGGGGCACACTTGAGCCAGCACCTCTCCTCCGTTTGGCAAGTGTACATTACACACTCAGGGTCTGTGCAAATACAAGGGCTGCGATTTTAAGCACTCCAGACATGTTGCAGTCACAAGGCTTAATACCTGAGTGTGGTCTCCACATTCTTCCCCACCAGCAGTTTGCGAGAAGCCCAAAGAGCTTCCTTGCAGTTGGTGAGGGTGAGCCAAAGCTTGATGTTGGTTTGGGGCACACCGCATACAGTACCCACTGGTGCCAGGTAGGTCATTTGACAGATCCATCCTATATCCAGGACAGCGCAGTGCCAATTTGCGCTGCCTTGTGCTGGCATTTACGTGCAAAGTTGGAGAAGCTGTAGTCAGACTTGAATCTCTGAATACTGTGATGCAGTTTGTGTCCCAAAAAACCTTTGATGACTCTGTACTATGTGGGGAGCTGGAAGGACATTAGGGCTTGTAGTGTAGTGGCAAAAATCCTAACAGTTTCATCCTGTCCTGCCAACAGAGAAACTATAAGAGATTTTTTATACAAATAGACTTTAATGACAAATCAGCATAATGACAGATCAGTAAACCCGGGTCCGTCCCCGGTCCAGCGGACTAAAGATCTAAGGGTTACACTCAGTTTTATACCCACATGATGTCACTTTAAGAAAACCCCTTGGGAGGGTGTTTCCCAAACTTCCCAATATAACTAATTATATGACGTCAGTTGGTCACCCCTTATGTTAATTATATGGGCAGACTTTAAAGACAATAGTGGCACAGTTCCACAACCTAATATAAAAATGTCAGTCCCCTATCATTTAAAATATTTGATGGTACTCCAAATACATTTAATTATAGCTTGTTGCATTTCTGATACTATTACATTACAAGGTGTTCTTACAGTAAATTGATAATTATACTGTCTACCATACTGATTGTCTGTGTGTATGATCAAACATATGGATACAAAGTACAATACCTTTCTTATGAAAATCATCCATTCTTATGAAAATGGCACTACAGCTTCTGGCTTGAGGGACGCATTTAAAGCAGGGTTTCCTATATAACTAGTAGAACGCAAAAATCTGTATTTGTTTTTTACACTAAAACCTGTATTAGGTTTTTATAGATAATCAAATCTGGAGGTCCGCGGAATTAATCGGCACGCGGCATTCTGCATACACTCTGACCTATCTTTGATCTATACAACGTTAATTTATTTTATTGTCTTGGCTTATTTTTTTGGTAAAACATAAAATAAGAAAACAAACCCAATTTTGTTAGACAAAGTACACGTTTGCCTATCGTTTTCAGACGCTCTTGAACGTAGCCAAAGCACACGGAAGTAAAATGTCATTCGGTTAAGTGACGTCGAAGGACTTCAATCCGCACCACTTGCCCTTGCTCCAAATTCTTTTTCCCCAGTTTTATTCGTGGAGTTGTATTTTGAGGATTTAATCTATAAAGACTATACTGTTTGATTATTACGGCCACACTAAAATGTCGGGGGAGACGAGTTCTCAGGTGAGAATCTTAGCAATAATATGCAAAAATTGAGAGGAAACCTCCAACTCCTGGTTCAGTCACGGAGGAAGGGGTTTTCAACCCATGGTCCACGGAACCTTGAGTGTTCCAGAAGTAACCGCTAGGCAGTCATGGGACATATTGGATTGTAGTTCTTTTAAATTAGAATTATATTTCTATCTCTCTTATTCAAAACACTGACATTCATATTTGCCCTATCCAGGCGTTTGATTGATCTTTTGTTTATTTTCAGTTTTTTTCAATACATTGGTGCTGTGCTTGTCTGTTGTGCTTAAACAACACTTAGTCGTTATAAGGATGTACAATAAATTCAGTTTTGCTTTTCATACAAGTCTAAAATAGGAAGCATTTTTTAGTCACTAGCATGTTCATAAAATATGATAATAGAGTTAAATAATAACTTATAGAGTTAAATAGAGTTAATTAATAAGCTTGCTTTAGAAACCATGTATCCCAGCTATTGCAGGTTAATGCCCACATTATAAAAATATATTTCAGAATATAAAATTTTGAATACCAATTGTAGCTACTACACTTTAACAAGTTAATTTGAATTCTTTGTTCTTAGAGTTAAACAAAAAACACTTTTAATAATGTGTGATCTCAACATCCATGTAGATATGTTTGCAAAAAATGCCTGTAGAAAAGATCTAGCTAGTCCATCACTATGACACCCTGCTGTTTTTAACTGACACAATGAATTGGCACTCTTATCAGCTAGGACCAGACAAATGTGGGTGGAGGAATGGCTGCTTAGTATCTCAAGGGATAGGCTATACCTCACCACTGTTCTCCACAGACACTGCACTCATTCACGGGGCTTCAGACAGAAAAGGCTGCTATAATTGTAGAAGCTAACGTTTACTGAGAACTATGGAGGGACCTTACAAGTACATCAGGGTAAGAGAAAAGCAAGTCCAGTATGTATTGTTATATAGATTAGTCCAGATAAATGTGTCTTACAGTATATTAGATCAAAAGGATATTGACTACAACTACAAAGTTTATGCTGAAATTCATAAAGTTCTAATTGTATTTTCGTTTTTCAAACAGGATGAGAATGGGAAAGCTAAACGGGTCATACGAATTGGAACCAGAAAAAGTCAGGTAAGATACCTTCGGTGGTTAAGTGGATCCATTGTAAATTGCATTTGCTCTCATTAAAATAAAATGCTGTCAGATAACCAGAGTGGGTTAAGCTTTGAATGCGAGGAAAGACACTAGATGGCTCCAACCCTTGATTAGATAAGGTCCCCTTCTGTTCAGATACAGTATTCTCTGTTGCAAAGATTACCACTAATATTCCTTGAATAATGTCTTGTACCTTATCCTACCTTATACCTTGTACCTTACTCTACCTTTTACCTTAAACCTTCTGTTCAGATACAGTGGTCTCTGTTGCAAAGATTACCACTAATATTCCTTGAATAATGTCTTGCCATACATTTGTACTACAGCTTTATATGCAATTGTCATTTTGTTTATTCATGGTTTAACATTTGCATAATTAATAGCCTATGAAATAAAATATTATCCAAGAAAAGAATGAGCTAGAAATAAAACATACGAAATGAACATATATCTTTTGTTAATTTTTTGAGCTCAGCTGGCACGTATTCAGACCGACAGTGTTGCAGAAAAGCTGCAGGGACTGTACCCCGATATTCACTTGGAAATAGGTGAGTCCAGCAATGTATGTTTTGTCTGTCTGTAATATCTGTCTGTAATGTCTGTCTGTCTGTAATGACTATCTGTCTGTAATGTCTCTCTGTCTGAAACGTCTGGCTGTCTGTGACGTCTGCCTGTGTTTGTCTTTGCAATATAATAAATGTACAAAAATCACATAACAAAATCACTTAAAATATGTTTATGTTCTCTGTTTTAGTTGGCATGACAACAACAGGTGACAAAATCCTTGACACAGCCTTATCAAAGGTAAATCTGCTTAAAGGAAGAGTACCAAAGTCATTATGTAACTTGACTCAATAGTGTGTTTAAACCACCTGTACCTCTTAAGTTTTTTCAGATAATATATTGTAACTCTACAATGTACATACAGATGTATGGTTTACACTGAAAATGCTAAGGAGGAAAGATAGTTAACTATTTGTTTTGTAAATACAGATTGGAGAGAAGAGCCTTTTTACCAAAGAGCTGGAGACTGCTCTGGAGAGGAATGAGTACGTCATATTTGGGCATTTATGACTGACATTTCATTATTTTATATGTGACTGACATTTCATTATTTTATATGTGACTGACATTTCATTATTTTATATGTGACTGACATTTCATTATTTCATATGTGACTGACATTTCATTATTTCATATGTGACTGACATTTCATTATTTCA
>JACXGM010011383.1:6483-25204 GCA_016801145.1 Umbra pygmaea | reverse complement strand
CTCTCCTTGTATGCATCTCTGTTTTGACAAAACAAACCAAACATGCCGAAGCTGTTTCTGACCAAAACTTTCATTTTTGGACTCATCTGACCAGAGCACCTTCTTCCAGTCATAAACTAAATGCTGTTAGGCAAAAGAAAGAGCTTTCATCTGGCAACATTTCCAAAGAAGCCATGGTTGTGCTTTTTGGAACCTGGTGACCCCAAGATGCCACCTGCAATTCTGCCACAGTGATTCTTGGAGATTTTGTAGCGTCTCTTTCCCTCCTCCTCCCTATCAAAATGCATCCTAAACCCATGAGGTTTTCAACTGTTCCACATTTAAATTTTTTTATAATTGTCCTGACAGTGCTTAGTGGTATATTCAATCAAATGTGGATTTTCTTGTAGCCATTAACAGATTTATGGAGGTCTATGACCATCTGTCTCTTTTGAACTTCCAGTTCTTCTTTTGTTTTCTTCATGGTGTTGGATGACAAAGGGATATTGCATGCGTGTTACCTCATTTTTATATGCTAGCGGAATAGGAAGTGATGTAATGGCCCAATATAATTCCTTAAGGCTTGTGGAATTTTATTCCTTGTTTAATTTCGGTAGATGTTAATTATAATATCCTTTACGGTCGCCATTGATTGTGATACAGATTTGTTTGTGCATTGCCAGTCAGTGTTGCAGTAATTTTGGAGCCCACTGTATTTTAGCATAGGTTATCATAACTAGCCAACACTAGCAAGCTTTGGTCTCTATGTAAGTGTGTGGAGGGAGGGGAGCTATCTATCTGAGAGATCTCTAAATCTTAGCCATTTAAAAGGCTTTTGCTATCTGCCAAAGCAGCTTTAGCCATTAGCATAAGATGCTATTTGATGTCCACACATTCTGCCTGCTGTTAACAGGTTAAGTGGGGTTGAAGTGTGAAGATGGTGAGTATACCACAACCTAAGACTGAACACACTGCTCTGCGAGACTTGCACAAACTCTCACAAAACACAGTACTATCAAATTCCTTTCATATCGATTGTTTTAGAAGGTAATCTCCTTCGTCACACAGTATACACACAAAGAGCTGGTCAGATCTGTATCTTCTTACATCATCTCTCAATAGGCATTGGCTGACGCCTCGTTGATGCATAAAATACGCTGCATATTTAATGTGAATACTGTTGATGAGCACACCTCATTAGTCACAGGCTTTCTGCCCCCCCGTCTCTGATTCACATCGCCAGCTGTAACGTCTTTAAAGGGATTGGCCGCCCAAATTAACGTTGGCCTGCAGCCAGGTGAACAAATTCGAAGCCTGGATTGCGGGTTAACTCTAAATGACATGAGGAATCATGAATGTAATCATAGCAGCGAAAGGTTGTCACAGTTTAAAAACTGTTCTTACTGGTCTTATTCTAGGTCGACACTTGCGAAAGCTCAGTCAAGGGCACCGTGAGAGTCATCATTCCAGAGTGTTTTCATTCATTCTGCCTCCCTTCATCCTTGCATCCTGTACATCTCTCACCACAATCATTTCTCTCTGAATCTGCTCACTGCAGTGACAAAGGTTTGACGTAAAGGTCAGCAGTTGAAGGCCCTCGGTTTGGCAAGCTTACGTGTGTGTGAACAAACGCGCATGCATACAATCTCTCTCACTAACACATACACAAGTACCCAAACGCTGGTCACGCTCACACACACATTGCGCATGCACACACGTACTGTATGTCGAGGCTGCTGTTGTTACTTCTGTCAAGTCCCTACACTTCACATTGTGGGATCAAAAATAGAACACAGATGACGACTCTCAATCACTTCCTCGCTTTCGTTTTACCTTTACTTTCTTACCTCATGTTTCTCTCTCCATTCTCTCCTCCGTTCCTCTCTCTGTTCTCTGTCTTCCTTTCTCATCCCTCTTTTAGCTCCATTTGTCTATTCTCTCATCTTTCCATCCTCCCTCTCTATTTAGTTCCACCTTGCTATATTTCCTCATTCCATCCTCCCTTCTTGGCCTGGCCACTGCCTCTAGCACGCTTCCCTGCCCGTAATCACACCTCTAACCTGCCAGGAGCTCAACCAGCCATCACTACCCATTCACAGTCCGTGGGGACAGGGGGTAGACACAGGAGACAGAGGAGAAAGGAGCAATATGAATATGTATACTACATCATTTACATTTAAGTCATTTAGCAGATGCTCCTACCCGGTGCTACACAGTTGGAGCTTTTATCCAACGACAGATCGTTGCCCTGAGTGTTGCAGCGGGCTGAGGAACTATATGAGAGTGTGAAAGCACCAATACACCCTGGGTTTTGGACTGGAAAGCTCCATCAGGCGTGTTGTGCAGCTTGCAAGCTAAACTGAGATTTAAAGTAATTTCCTTTGACAAGCTGATTCCATTAACTTTCTAGTTGAGCAAGCAATAGGGAAAAAGATGGAACATCTCAGAGGACACCTCCTGATCTTTGACTTGCTAAAGAAAGAGGGTTAATGATAAAAAATACATAGCTAAATGAAACAACCCTGGCTGTTCTCATGGCGATACGTACAAATATCTTACAAAGCAGGATATAAAGTCTGTTTACATTAACCTAACTCTACACTTAACCTCACCTTACCCTAACCTTAACCTCAATAACCTAGCATGTTATGCCTGAACTTAACTTTCCAAAGTACCCCAAATTGTAACAGGTTGCAATGAGAACACATTAAACAACCACATACTTTATCCGCACACAGCCATTTTCTGGCAATGAAAAAGCTATCAGCAAAGTTGTGCTAGTAAGGAAAGTGCAAGTTCTATTTACATACATCATACCTGTAAAGCATTTCACATTTAATTAAATTGTGTGAGAAAGAAAGTAAGAGAGGAGAATTGGACAATAGAGGTGGAAGTGTGACTGTGAATCAATGAAAGGAAACAAGTGTAGGAGAATAGAGGAAGAGATACAGAAACAGAGAAAAAAGATGGGAAGGAGGCAAAGTAAAGCAGAAAATGAAAGCAAACAGTTAGAAAAATGAAAGGACTGCATCATTAAAAAGGCAAGACACAGAGAGACAGATGGGACTGGGGGCCAAGATGGAGTGTAGCGTTATAGTTTCTCCCACCCTGGAAGTGCCTTCAGTTAATTGGAGAATTGATGGGCCATGTGAGAACGCTCCATACACTTTGCACTATCAGCATTTCAGTTCAAGACACACCTCTTCATTTCCACACCAAGGAAGATGGCAGAAAGCAATGAAGAATGCATTACTAAAGTATCAGAACCAGCATTTTTATTTCCTAAAAAAGGCAATCTACACTGTGTTTTAAAATTAATAATTTTAATTATTGAACAACTACAGTGCTCTTGGTCAATCCAAAATGTAAATACACCTCAAACCTGAATATTTAAGAAAGTAAAAGTGAGATTTTGGCTTTCTTTGGAGAATATCTGTGTGCACAATTGTTGGGCAACTATTACCGGTAGTGGGCAGAATAATTATGCAACTAAATGAAAAACTCAAAATTTACAAATAAACATTTTTGACATTTCAAATCAAATCAGTGACCAAAATGGCCACCCTTCTTTTCAATAGCAATCATAACCCTTCCATTAATTGAGTCTGTCAGTTACTTGATCTGTTGACGATCAACTTTCGTCAACAGAGGTGTACTGTTCTTCTTAACCGTAAATCACCATTTAACCCATTTAGGCCTAAAACGCCTGCTAAAAAATACCTTTTTATGCCCCCTCCCAAGCGTTTTCAGAAATATTCATCAAAATATGCCAACACCTACTAAAACCTGAATTTCTCATGCTCTATAGCAGATACAAAAATGATAAAAAAGCCTTTGAGAGCTTATTTCTTTGGTTTTCAACTTGACTGACTTGCTTGGCCATAATCTTCAATTGCCTTTATTTATCAATAAACAACAAAAACATCAAGAATATTAAAACATTAGTACAGATTAATTTTTACTTTTTTATTATTTCATACTTTTGAGGTACCAAAGTGACAAATGAACATCACTGATACAAAGTTATAGAAAAAAACAGAGGGCTACTTCTTTACATAATAATTTCAATTTTAATTTATGTTAATTTTGTTTGTTGTATTATTTGGATGTCGCTTTGGATAAAAGTGTCTGAGAAACCATAGCACAAAGAACATCATTACTGTTGTTGTCTTGCAAGTGGAGATACATGAAAATGCACATAGCAAGTTGGACGTGAATGACACATTATTGTTGTTATTATTATCATGAGCTTTCATTTTCATGTATTTGTATAATTACACTTTATCAGTAATCATCAGACATCATAATTATTACTGTTATCCATCCTGAGCTATCATTTTCATTTGTATTTATGTTTTATGTATTATTATCAATCATCAGACATCATAATTATCATCAACCATCATAAGCTAGCATTGTCTATTGCATTATATTTATTTTGTATTGTATTTACCCATAATCATCAATTATTATCAATAGACATTTAATTTTTATTTATTTATTTATTGTCATTAGTATCAGCATCATATCATTACACACACTCTCTCTCTCTCTCCAACAAAATCGTGCATATCCTCCTCTCCCTCTCGGAACATCGCTAGGATCCACTGCTCTTTAACTACGCATTTGGCAGGTACATCTAAATCCTCCATAACTTCATCAAAATCACTTCCTTCACTTGAGTCAGCCATGATGGATTGCTATAGCACAGTGTTTAAAAATGTTGACCAAAACCATAGACAGTAAAAGAAAACGTACTGCACTTGTAGGCTTATTTCCACCAATCACAAAGCATTTTATTAGTCACATGAGTTTAAAAAGAATTCCTAAGCATCTCTGTCACTCATGCCAAGAATATTTCAGCCAATCACAGTGCATGTTATTGGCCATGTGCCTTGAAAAAGACAACACTGCTCAAAATGACACAAACGCGTTTTCTGGCCTTAATGGTGATTACGCACAGATTTGTGATCCGGTTTTAAAGGAAAACACACACAGATTTGTGATCCGGTTTTAAAGGTAAAGACACACAGATGTGTGATCTGGTCTGAGAGGGTTAAGAGGAGACCACAAGTTCTCAATAGGGTTTAGGTCAGGTGAGGAAGAGGGCCTAGTCATTATTCTTTCATCTTTAAGGCCTTTACTGACTAGCCACGCTGTGGAGTACTTCAATGCATGCATTGTCATCCATAAAATGATGGTATTCTAGAAAGATGCAGACTTTTTCCTGTACCACAGCTTGAAGAATGTGTATTCTAAAAACTGGCAGTAGGTTTGGGAGTTGAGTTTGACATTTTGACATTTCAACTTATGTGTCTTTTTCAGTGGTGGTCGGGTTTCCGCATTCCTTACCTTGGCCATGTCTCTGAGAACTGAACACTTTGTACTTCTGGGCACTCCAGGTAGGTTGCAGTTTTAAAATATGACAGCACTGGAGGATAATCGGTTCCTGGTAGCTTCACGTTCGAGTCTCAAAACTTTGGCAGTTAATATGCGTCTTTTTTTCTCAACATGTTCCTTGCGACCCTGTTGACTATTTTTTTAACAAAACGTTTGATGGTTCTGTGATCACGCTTCAATATCTTAGCAATTTCAAGAATGCTGCATCCTTCTTCAAGACTTTTTACAATTTTTGACTTTTCTGAGTTAGTTAAATCTCTTTTTTGGCCCAGTTTGCCTGAGGAACCAAAGCTGCCTAATAATTGATCTCTTTAGGCCTTCATATGCTTAAATCCACTAAGCATTCCAGTTTATACAGCTTGGAGTTGAAACATATACATTATTATGATGATGATGTGCACATAGTGTATTTGTATTCCCTACAGGTTCTTTCGTCAAGGTGTGGCACAAAATGTCCCAAAGTTCACATCTTGATTCTTGAATTAAATACTTGTTCTTTGGACCAATTCTGATCTTTTTACATCATGTTCTTTCCTGAATGTGTCTGATTGGTAAAAACACAGTAAATTCAACCTTTGAATATCACACCCAGTGGGATATGCTCATGTTTAAATGGCTCAAGCAGCGAGCAAGTCTTAAGAGGCACACAGAGAAAGACAACAAGACAGGAGAGTGTGCAAGCGAGACGATGAGAGAAGGCAACATGGTGAAAGAGAGCGAGTGAGATGGTGAAGGAGACAATGGCAGAGAGCGATACAACGAGAGAGAGAGAGAAAGAGAGAGAGAGAGAGAGAGAGAGAGAGAGAGAGAGAGAGAGAGAGAGAGAGAGAGAGAGAGAGAGAGAGAGAGAGAGAGAGAGAGAGAGAGAGAGAGAGAGAGAGAGAGAGAGAGAGAGCGTGCAAGGCTGTGAGGGAGCGAACGAGAGGGAGGGAGAAAGAGACAGTGAGAGAGAGCAAACCATGCAATGCGTGAAAGAGGTCTAATTGGCCACATCTCCTCCGGGCCGCAACTGGCCGCGTCTCCTCTAAGCGCTTGGAGATGGGCCCGTGGCTGCCGGCTGGGGCCTCGGCTTGGCAGGGAGGGAAACATGGGACACCTTTTTGTTTTCCCTGTGTCTTGTTGAGCCAGCGACTCGCTGAGTTATGACCCAGCTGGTGGCCAGACAAAGAAAACATCTGTTACCTGATTGAGTCATAAATTCTCAGGCGACTGTCGAGTCTACTAGCCCTCATCCAAATGTACTGTAGTAGCTCATCCCTAGCATCCTTTTTTGGATGAAATAGTGTGTTTGTGTGTGTTGGAGGGGGTGAAAACAGAGGTATTTTTGGTTGAATATGTTTAAATGATGACAGTGGATAGCTCGGATTACGTCCTTCAAATTCTGTACAATCACTTTACTCTTGACTCTAATCTTCCTCCTGTAACTTTCTACATGTACGCTGGTGAACCTCAATCTTCATGTGACTGTTTTTACTTGTGACTTAATGATGATAACTGAGCTTTTATCTCTGTCTTGTATTTCTAAAGATCAAAAAATGTGTAGGCTACAATGTTCCCAGTCGGTTTTAACTCAGGTTATTGAAGTCGTAGAAGCAGGACACAGTCTTAAGTTGCATTTTCACCACCTATGTGGCTACATTTGTGATGCAGTTGTTAAGACACCATATCATAATCCTGCGTTTCTGAGAAAGGAAAACAGACTTGTCTTATTGTCTGCCAATTATCATGCAAGCAGGCTATTGCGCATTTTGACAGACAGCACACGATTGCAATTCGCCAGTGTTCCACCTCTGGGTAGACGCTCGGCCGAGAGTAAACACGGTTTGACCGTGGGCGAGTTCATTTCACATTGCCCGGTCTGTCTGCCTTCTTAGTCAATGTTTGCAATGACAATAACAGAAACGAACCCTGCGCCATCTGTCATTGTCCTGTATGTGTTTGAAATGCTGCCTAAATGGACAGAATCTTGGTTTCATATTTATGTACAACATGTCAGAATGAGTCCTTCTAGAATGGGCCGGATTAATGCAAGGGTCTATGGTGAGTCAATCCTTGTGGTTTCTTAATCTGGCCCCACATCTAGACTTCACCGGACAAAGCACTACTACTCATTTGAGTAGTAGTGAATCTGTCGTTTCTATGTTTTAATTTCCCCAGACAGATTCACTACTACTCATTTAAGGCCAATGGCAAAGGGGATGTTTAAAAGACGGACTGTCTTCGAATAAATCTCTTTCTAATGTTTTGTGTGACCAGGATTGAATCATGTCCATGGCTGTCTGGGTCCCTGAGCTAAAGCCTATGTGGGGAGCCTAGGATCCAACTATATAAAAAGCTACTCTTCACATAAGTGGTATAAAGCAAACTTTTACATCTGACAGTACAAAGAGTGATTTCTAGAGTTGTGGAGAGGAATAGGAGCTGGCCACACATGATGTGTCCATCTAACACAGCTCCTCTACTGGGGTAACCACAGACTATCTGGGGGCCAGGATCAGACTCATTTTCCATTTTAGTCATTTAGGGGACCCTGTTACCTAGAGTTACTTAAAGTCAATACAGGGTAATCCCCTTGAAACTTAGAGTAAAGTGCATTGCTTAGGACACAACAACATTTGACACATCTGGAATCGAACCGGCAACATTCCGACTGCAAATCTGACTCCCTAACCACTCAGCCAGTCAGTGCACATTCTATTATACACACACAATCATATACACAAGGCACATACGCACGCACAACCATGCAAATTGCTCATATCACACACACATACATAAGGAAACAAGACACACACACCCAGTACACAAACAAATATGGATATAACACACAAAGTGCAAAGAACTAAATACACACAACCACATCACACATTGCCAAGTTTCACTGCTCTGCAAAACAGTGAAACTTTGGTTTACAGTATTTTACAATTGCTTCTGAATCTTTTACTTGATCTACTTTTACATTGGCCTATTATGTGACCAGTTTATTACGTAGTCCTAGAATTAATTTTCTTATATAACCTCATATATACAGTATATAAAAAATATAAATATAAAAAGTATAATGTATATTATTATTAAAAAACAAAATATTTGGATTTAATCTGGAGGCAAGAAAAATGTACCCTTATTAAGATATGGTCTCATTACCTCAATCCCACGAGTATTTTGTAAGCCTATCTTGCTAACACATAATACTGTTAAGGATACTGTAACTTTTGGCTTAGTGCATACTGACACATTCATCGCAATTAATGTCATCTGACCCTTTTATTGTCAATAATGTTGTCTAACTAAAACACGTAGATTAAAATTGATAGTTTAGTTATAAATCCAAATCATTCAATTCAGACCATACCAATGGCATTGCATATAAAACTAGTACCCATGCCTTGAGGTTAAGTCGAATGTCCTACCTTTGATTCGGGCTGTATTGGCACAGTGCTCGGGCAGCGATGGAGGTCCAGGTGCTGTGGTTCATTCTCCTTCTCGCTGTTTTCCGTCATCGTTTAAAAAAACTATCAGCTGTTACAATATTATTCTGTCAAAACGGGATGCTCTCGTTAAACTTGCTCTGGTGCGACACCAAAAACGCCACAATACACTGTTGTTACTTCTAGCATAGGTAAGCTTTCTGTTACTTTTTCATAAGTCAAATTTAATTCATTTATACGATTAGACGATAACATTCCCATGGATGTGGTCTCTTGTTGCGACTCGTCGCAAAAACAATATCCTCTCCTTCAAATAATAAATCCTCGTATCAGGTTATTTGGCGCTGCAGAACAACTGCTGTTAGCCACATGTCGGTAAAGCATAGCTCAGGAGTGAATTGTACATAGCTGTCCGTTTATAGGAGCGCTTTCCCAGTCGTTTTCTTGTCTGCTACGCGCGCCCTTACTAAAAGTTTGATTTAGTGACATGGTTGGTTCAACCTGATTGGCCCAAATCTCTAAACGCTATGCAAACGTTAGTGTAGTATACCGTCATGACTGGCTAGAAGTTGATGACGTTGGTGGACCTGCCAGGGACAGGACGCAGGTGTGGGCTGCTTCTTTGAATGTGTTCGTCGCAAATGCAACAGTATTAATCTATCCGAAATCAATGTTCTTTTGGTTTATGCTTATTACCGTTTTATGTTGAAGGATATTATTACAATTGGCCGTTGCTAGTCTAATGGGGAACAACGTGTTTCAGAACCGGACAGCGCACAACTATTTTTTCACAGTTAATCACGGAGTGGTGCTAGACAGCGCTAGGTCCTAGATAAATCTCGACGGGACCCAGACACATTTCAGCACCATTTAGGTCTGGACAGCGACGGGCCGTTTTCCCTATCATATTAAATTAAGGGTGAGGCTATACCGACACATGTATGACGTATGTCGCCCAGCTGAGAGTCGAGAGGGGACTAATAGATTCACTTAATTCGACGCTAAAAAGCCCAGCTGTCGGGCTTACACGCTTCACCCCATAGATATAGAAAAACACTGTTTCAATAACTGGTTCTACACTGAAGGCTTTAAATAGTCAGATAGCAAAACCTTTTGCCGCATGGGGCAACAACACAAGCTGCAAATATGGACCTGAATTCATGATAATCGTTACAATCTAACATACACTATAAGGGCAAAGATACGTAGACACCTGATCATCACACCCATATGAGCTTGTTGGACATCTAATTCCAAAACCAAAGGCATTCATTTGGAGCTATAATAGCCTTTTCTTGGAAGACTTTCCACAAGACCTGGAGAAGGACTGACTCGCAATTGCCATTTTAATCAATCCCCAAAGTGTTTAATGGGGTTGAGGTCAGAGCTGTGGTATGAGCAGGCCACTCGAGTTCCTCCACACCAAACTCATCAAACCATGTCCTTATGGACCCCGCTTTGTGCAAGAGGAAGGGGAACAGTCATGCTGGAAGAAGATTGGACCTTCCCCAAGATGTTGCCATAACATTGGAAGCATTCAATTGTTTAGAATGCCTTTGTATCCTGTGGAATTAAGATGAACCTTCACTGACACTAGGGGGCCGAGGCCAAATGCTGAAAAATGTGTCCATAAACTTTTGGCCATACAGTGTTAGATGAAGACCAATTGTGTGTATGACTCTAAAGTTTGGTTAAACCTAAGTCAGGGTTTCTACTACATGGTAAATTGAGACATCTGATTATAATATTTAAATGGTGTATTTTTACTTAAGCCTGAAATTGATATGGGTTGATCAGAAGTTGCTATATTTAGTTAAAGACTATTTACAGAACAGCGTCAGAATAAAGCTTCAGAGCAATGTTTTTGATTACAAGAGAAAGAACTATTTACATTTTTTTAAACTTGAGTGAATAAATGAATCGATGAACACATGAAGTTCAAAGTTAAAAGCATAAACTACAGTTTTGATAGTTTTTTTTCTTAAAAAAAATAAACAGTATAATGTTTCTGTGTGTGATCACTTTTTTCACCGAGTAAAGTTTTTATTTTGGGGGAATGGTCTTTTTTATTTCTACACAAAGTAAGTAAAACACAATTTTAATTATTTGGTGTGTGTGTGTAAGGGTGTGTGTGAGAGAGAGAAATAGAGGAGGGAACTGTTCTTGAACTGATCAAATATTCCAGTTGTAATGACTGTGGTGATCAGGAGGCTGATGGAGAATGTTGCTTGCTTTGTTATATTTAGCTAGAAACTAAACACCAGAATCTGGCAAATCAAGTAAACCCACTAAAATAGCAAAGAGTGCATTGTAAGGCAACCTAGTGTAGATCATAGTTTATATATTTCAATCGACACAGCTTACTTGGGCTCAAGGCCAACAATGAAGGAAAAAGACAGAGGAGCAGAGGGAAACAGATATACACACTAATTGGAAACAAGTGGCAGCTGAGAACAATGATGGGTGAATAAACGAAGACAGGTGTGTGCACATAAATTTAGCTAGAAGTCCGAAATAGGAATATGCAGTGGAGCAAAAAAGTATTTAGTCAGCCACCAATTGTGCAAGTTCTCCCACGTAAAAAGATGCGTGAGTCCTGTAATTGTCATCATAGGTACACTTCAACTATGAAAGACAAAATTAGAAAAAATCCAGAAAATCACATTGTAGGATTTTTAATGAATTTATTGGTAAATTATGGTGGAAAATATGTATTTGGTCACCTACAAACAAGCAAGATTTCTGGCTCTCAGACCTGTAACTTCTTCTTTAAAAGGCTCCTCTGTCCTCCACTCGTTATCTGTATTAATGGCACCTGTTTGAACTTGTTATCAGTATAAAAGACACATGTCCACAACCTCAAACAGTCACGCTCCAAACTCCATTATGGCCAAGACCAAAGAGCTGTCAATGGACACCAGAAACCAAATTGTAGACCTGCACCAGGCTGGGAAGACAGAATCTGCAATAGGTAAGTAGCTTGGTGTGAAAAAATCAACTGTGGGAGCAATTATAAGAAAAAAGAAGACATACAAGATCACTGGTAATCTCCCTCTGGGGCTCTACGGAAGATCTCACCCCGTGGGGTCAAAATGATCACAAGAACAGTTAGCAAAAATCCCAGAACCACACAGGGGGACCTAGTGAATGAAGTGCACAGAGCTGGGACTAAAAGTAACAAAGGCTACCATCAGTAACACACTATGCAACCAGGGACTCAAAACCTGCAGTGCCAGACGTGTCCCCCTGCTTAAGTCAGTACATGTCCAGGCCCGTCTGAGGTTTGCTAGAGAGCATTTGGATGATTCAGAAGAGGATTGGGAGAATGTCATATGGTCAGATGAAACCAAAATGGAACTTTTGGGTAAAAACTCAACTTCGTCGTGTTTAGAGGAGAAAAGAATGCTGAGTTGCATCCAAAGAACACCATACCAACTGTGAAGTATTGGGGTGGAAACATCATGCTTTGGGCCTGTTTTTCTGCAAAGGGACCAGGACAACTGATCTGTGTAAAGGAAAGAATGAATGGGGCCATGTATCGTGAGATTTTGAGTGAAAACCTCCTTTCATCAGCAAGGGCATTGAAGATGAAACGTGGCTGGGTTTTTCAGCAAGACAATGATCCCAAACACACCGCCCAAACAATGAAGGAGTGGCTTCGTAAGAAGCATTTCAAGGTCCTGGAGTGGCTTAGCCAGTCACCAGATCTCAACCCCATAGAATATCTTTGGAGGGAGTTGAAAGTCTGTGTTGCCCAGCGACAGCCCCAAAACATCAGTGCTCTAGAGGAGATCTGCATGGAGGAATGGGCCAAAATACCAGCAACAGTGTGTGAAAACCTTGTGAAGACTTACAGAAAATGTTTGACCTCTGTCATTGCCAAAAAAGGGTATATAACAAAGTATTGAGATGAACTTTTGTTATTTGACCAAATACGTATTTTCCACCATAATTTACCGATTCATTCATTAAAAATCCTACAATGTGATTTTCTGGATTTCTTTTTCTCATTTTGTCTCTCATTGTTGAAGTGTACATGTGATGAAAATTACAGGCCTCTCTTAATCTTTTGAAGTGGGAGAACTTGCACAATTGGTGGCTGACTAAATACTTTTTTGCCCCATTTTAATATGAATAATGTCCATAAACAGCCACAAGGTGCTAACAGCAGGGTTTGGGGACTTAAAGGGAGGGTCTGTAATTAATGATATTTTGACAATTGGATTTGGGGGCAGGGTTTCAAGGGGTAATACGAGGTCCGGGGGTGGTGCATGGTGAAGGACAGGGGCCCGGGAAAGAGGTGAGGAAGAGGGCCGGGCTTAGGTTGGCTCAGCCAACAGGATAGTGATAGATGGCTCACAAGACATGAACTTTAAGCAAAGCTCATCACTGGTCAAAGTAAGCAAGTGTCAGTTTCAACTGTGAGATAACTTCAAGCTGCAGGTTTAAAACCAGACCAATGAATCAACATATAAAACTTCAGTTCAAACGCAGGGATCTTATCAGCTGTCTAGTAGGCGAAAAGATGATTGATGGTCTGGGGCTATTGTTGCTGGATCCATTGAAGACTTGCACTGAATGGGACCCTAAACCAAAGTGGATACCATAGCATTGTGCAGTGCCTTCAAAACCCTCTGGTGTACGTCTGGGGTTCATTCTACAGCAGGATAATGAGCCAAAACATACCTCCAGGCTATATCACAGCTACCTTAGAAGAAAAGATCAAGACGTTAGGCCTCATGGAATGACCTGCGGTGTCCTAACTTAAACCCCATTGAATTGGTTTAGGGTTAGCTGGGCACAAATGTGAAAGCAAAGTAACCTTCAAGTGCAACACAATTTCCTAACATAGTGGATTTATATTGCACATAGAATGCCACAATTGTGTTGGGCTGTTATTTTAGCAAAATGTGGCTACTTTGATGAGTCAATAATTTTGCTTACATTTTTTTTTTCCAGAAATGTATGTTTAAGGTCCTTGTTCTGCTGCCATTAGCAGGTACAGCAGCAATTAAGCCAAGTAAGACAGTTCCAGTAGCATTCATATATTCTGAAAACATATTTTACACTAGAAGTGGCGTGTTGGCATTTATTTCCACCTTTTCTTTGGTTCTGGTAGACATTCTCATCTGTCCAAAAGAACATTTATCAGAGCTATGCAGACCCTTCAAGGTTTATTAGGCCAACCTCTTTCACATTTTATGTCAAGCCTCTATAGTTGGGCTGGTGAAGTCATCTCCAGGGAATATTCACTCCTGACAACCAACCACTGTACTTGTCTTGCTTGGTCTAACAGGTCATTTCGGATTGCCAAGTTCACCAGGGATTTTTTTAGTCTTCTTAATGGACCCAAACAGATCGTTTTTGGCATGCTTATTTAATTAATTTTGGCTATGCCTCTGGTTCAATTAGTTGTAATTTATCTGCCTCATGATGACCTACTTGTCACAGTATTCCCTTCAGGGAAGCATAATTTAGGACTGGTCTTGCTGTGTGTGCACCATGTCAGGTGCTTGTATATAGTGTTTCACCTATGTGACAGTGTTTGATTTCTCTCCTGTGTGCTTTGTTTATGTTCAGTTTCCCGCCTCAGGTCATATGAATCTATCACATGTTTTTCATAGCCCAATAGAGCTCTTTAATTGATTCCAGAGCTAATAACCATTGCTCATTTTCTTTCTATTTAAGTGGTGTTTGAATGTTGTCAGGTTGTGGGTTAGTGTTTCATATCTAGATATTAGTACTGTTTTGCCCCCTGTGGCGATTTAGTTTTGACAATTATACACTTCATGTCTGTCTCCACACACTCCAGGGATACTTGTGACAGAATAACCCACCATTCAAAGAGGAGACAGCGAAGGAATAAGAGTCACAGCAGACCGGCACGGGAGCAACTAGCCTATCGAATCCCAGTAGATGAACTGGATGACTATTTCGATGAGGCAACCTATATATTCCAAGCCACCCTCAGTAGCATGCGGGAGTCTAAGGACTCCCAAGGACTCCCAACATCGGGGTACTGAAGGAAGATCATTGCATCTTCAGCTTTCCCTACCAGGGGATGAATTTCCTAGTCAGGGCCAACAACAGGAGCTACTGGCCAAAGAGAGAGAGGCTAACTACGCAGGCTACCCCCGACTCACCAGATGGAGAAACCTGAGAGAGGTTGGGTTCACAAATTACTTTTTTGGGGGGACCACATGCCGGTATACAGAGACAGCAGAGGGGAGCAGAAGCAGTGTTACTATGAGGATGATGGTGAAGTGGACTATGACCTAATAAACTGGGAGACAGACCAGGAAGAGGCTGAGGAGAAAGGTGAGGGGAACATGGACTGTCATCCCCAGAGCGTGAACCCTAGTTGGCTGGAGGTGTGCTCCTTATCCCACCACCTGGCCACCCTAGTCAACTAGAGTCCCTCTCACCTCCAGTCCCGCAACCAAGATGGTTGGGAAAATTACTCGACCTGCGGGACCCTTTTCAGCCAGGTCCACCGCCAGTACAGCAATCCCAGCAGCCGCCGTGGTGGACTTTCATCCTATTCGCCACACCAGCACCTGTCCTCCATGCCTGTGCCTGTCTACTACTGAGCCCGTGCCAGTAGACCAGCAAGCGGAGCCCCATACGTCTTGTCCAGTGATGTCCACACCTCAGCCCTTACAGGTGTTGCACACATCGCAGCCTGCAGCTGACATCGGGGCTCCTCCCACCAATGCTGCAGCCAGGGGACTTGGCCCCTGTACATCCCAGAGAGACCCCCGGGATGGATGTGTCAGTGGCTGAGACTCCCGAGGTGGATACAACAGCCACAGTGATCACCAGTGAGCAGATGTCAGAGGAGCTTGCCGGTGATTTGCCAGCAGTTGAGGAGAGCAAAAGGAGTCTGCCCTAATCCTCATGGCCAGCACTAGTGGCACGATCATTAAGGCTTGCTGTGCCCCTACCACTGGTACCACCTGCCTCACCCCCTCTGCCTCAATATGTGGCACTGACACCCTGGCCGCTGCCACCTCACCATCCGGTGAGGAGTGTGCCATCTGCCCGTCCTCCATTCATCAGCCGAGCCCGATGTGGTTGTCAGGGTCATGCACCACGGTGGAGGCTTCTGCTGGGAATCTCTTCTCATGGGCAGGTTTTGGCTGCCCTCACTCCCTTCGCAAAGCGGGGAGGTAGAATCAGTGTCATCCCCTGACTGGGGGGCCTGCTCGTTGGGGCCGAGCCTAAAGGGGGGGAAACGTTATTACCCTAAGGGAAGCAGGATTGAGGACTGGTCTCCCTGTGTGTGTACCATGTCAGGTGTTTTTATATAGTGTATACCCTGTGTGACTGTGTTTGATTTCTCTGCTGTGGGCTTTGTTTATGTTCATTTTCCCACATCAGGTCATATGACTCACATGTTTGTCATAGCCCAATAGATTTCTTTAATTGATTCTACAGCTGATGACCATTGCTCTATAGATGACATATTTATTCATAATTCAAATTGAAAGTCCAAAGAGAAAACGAAGCAAGATCAAATTAATATTTTTATTTTACTACACTACTAGGAAAAATTATGCCATAATTGAATTCAAAAAAGAAAAAGAAAAGTTGAAATGTGAAATGATAATTTGAAAATATAAAGTGCAATATAAAAAGTCAAATCTAATCTTTTATTGATTAATTTGACATTTTAACATTCACCTTTTCCGAATGGATTTAGCATTTGGCATTTCCATTCGGATGTAGCATTTAGCAATTCCATTTGGATTCCATTTGGATCATTTTACATTTCAACTTTGCTTTTTCAGTTTCCTTTTTCTTTTTTAAATTAATTTAAGGCATGATTTCACATAGTAGCCTAGTAAAATAATAATATTTTTACTTACTCGAATTTCCTCGAATTTCATTGAACAAACCATCTAATGAAAACAGAATTTTTTTCAAAAATAACATTTTCACACCTTCAGGGACCCTAAAGGGACCTAACAGCTAACATCCCCATGATTCCGCCCCAAAACATGAAACACCTTTTTGCTGTCGTCGCAGCCTTATTGGGACATGGAGGCCATCCACAAACCATCCAGTACTCCATCCATCTGGAACATCAAGGGTTGCACAGCCCTCATCAGTAAACAAGACTGTTTGAAAATTAGTCTTCATGTATTTCTGGGCCCACTGCAACCATTTCTGCTTGTGAGCATTGGTTAGGGGTGGCCGAATAGTAGGTTTATGCACAAATGCAAGCCTCTGGAGGATCCTACACCTTGAGGATTGCGGGACTCCAGAGGTACCAGCAGATTTAAATACCTGTTTGCTGCTTTGTAATGGCATTTTCGCAGCTGCTCTCTTAATCCAATAAATTTGTCTGGCAGTAAACTTACTCATTGTGCCTTTATCTATACGAACCCGTCTGTGCTGTGAATCAGCCACAAATCACTTCACAGTACGATGATCACGCTTAATTTTATGTGAAATATCAAATGTTTTCATACCTTGTCCAAGGCATTGCACTATTTTATGCTTTTCCTCAGCAGAGAGATTCTTTTTCTTTCCCATATTTCTTGAAACCTGTGGCCTGCCTAACACACAGGAATGAGCCACCACTCTTTTTTTTGTCTGATCTTCCCCTTTCCAACTAGCATGTATAGTTCATGAGATATAGAGCGTTTGATGCTCTAGAGCGTCAGCTAATCTTATAGGGTTAAGTAGTTTTCCTTTAATTGGGCTCACCTGGCAAACTATTTATCACAGGTGCCTGAGATTGATTTCAGTGATCCAAAGAACCCGAAGACAATATAACATCCATGAGTTTGATTGAAAAACTAAATATTGAATGTTTATGACACTTAATTCCCATTTGTATAATAATTTGGAATGAGGTGTAGTGTTACTTGACGTAAACATTGTTTCCTTTTCACTCATACCCTTTGCATCTGTCTCCACTCCTCCACCACACCATGGATACTTATGACACTACTTGACTTACATTGACACTTTATTGGCCCTCATGTTGTCAGACATGCAAGACATGGCCACCAGGAATGATTGCAGTGGACACCGACATCAGGATTTTGAACAGTGAAATTCTATGTACTGTTTTTTTAGTACTTTCCTTGCAATGTTATGTAGTTTGTTTTGCTACCCAGGCTCCTGACTCGCCGTTTGGAATATTCCCACCTCGTTTTCTCAGGAGACAGCCCCCTCCCCACCGGATGTCACATCTGTTAGTCTCACTTTCGCCTCCAGGGAGTTTTTCTTTCATGGTGACTCTGTGTCCAAGGCTGCCAGTTTGGGATATTTTCTATGCTACCTCGCTGTCTGTCTTGTTTACTAACTAGATTTTAAGCCTATGATTAAACCCCTGTCAAGTATTTGGCAACTGAAGCACAGAGTTTAAAGATATAGCCTTATCTTTTTACTTTAATAGTCTCTAGTAATACACAATTCTGTCACGCATGATGCTAATAATGTGATATTATATGATTGAGGCAGAAACCTCAGATTTATTAAGTGAACTTCTAAAGTCTCCTCACTAGACTTGATGAGTTAAAAGCATTAGCCCACATGTCCAGACCTTGCCATCTGGCCAACACAGAATCTTGATGGCATAAACTCAGAGGTTTTCATTCATTGGTTATAATAATCTCCTGCATATTGTTAAGTGAGACAGGTACTGTAGGTTATGGCAGGCTACAATCAAGCACACACAAATCGATCTATCAGACATTAGCTTAAACTTTACATTTTATCTGTAATTATTGTTTGCTTGTATTGACCGGCTGGTCATCTGACCTGCTGGTCAACTGTTCCATCCAGTTTTAAACATGCTGTAGTTCAGCCTCTTAATTAAAAACCTAATCTTGACCCCACTAATTGTAATAATTTTAGACCAATTTCAAAAACGCAATCGTCTGTTGAGCACTAACACT